>JASIRB010004241.1:0-185728 GCA_030323885.1 Branchipolynoe longqiensis | reverse complement strand
CATAGGCCATATTCACGGCGAGAAATGTTTGTTTTTTGTTCAAACCATCGCTTTTACATGTAAAAGCAGACAATCAATTATGTGCCAATAGACACTCATTAAATTAGAAAGCTCACAATCATATATTTGTGGTCAAGGGAAACAAATTCCCATAGAAAAAGAAAAGTTTTATTAATAATTGATAGAATCTATTTAGTAAACTATATGAGGTGGTACAGTCCAGCTGCCCTCAAAAAGGCTAAAATGTTTTCCTGTTTTACCTTAGTAAAAAGGTCATGCATACTGTCTGCAGTGTAGAACTGTTGGCGCAGGGCCAAAAAATCAACGCAACTTAGTAAAATGTGTTTGAGTGTCAGCGGGGACTGACACCCAATACATTCAGGGGGAGGTTCCCCCTTGAGCAGAAAAGCATGTGTAAGCCACGAGTGGCCAATACGGCAGCGGCTAAGGACCACTTGGTCCCGCCGACCTCCCGCATGAGTCTGTGGTGGCTTTCCCACAGATGGTTCAATTTCTTTAAGTTTATTAATGTTTTCATCCCACTCATGTTGCCATTTGGATTTTATGTGGGTGGCTATTAGTGGTTTCAGATCAGAGTGAGGGATCAGACACGGTTCAAGATCACAGTTCAGGGCCTTCTTCGCAGCCCGATCAGCTCGTTCGTTTCCTTGTATGCCGGCATGGCCAGGCACCCAGCACAGGTGGATGTCATACCCATCCGTTGTCAGTTGGTTCATTTTATAAATGACCGTTGCTAGAATAGGGTGATTCATTTTCAGTCCAGCAACAGCCAGGAGGCAAGAGAACGAATCACTGTATATAACATAGTTAGTGTGGTTGGATACCTCGATACACTCCAACGCGAGAAGGAGTGCTCGGGCTTCTGCAGTGAAAATCGAGCTCTGATCGGGCAAACGTACACCAAATTTTTCCCGTCGGCAAACTGCCGCAGCAGCTACCCGGCTTTGGTCTTTCGAACCATCAGTGTATATGGAGAGGTGGTCTGCAAACTGGCCTTGAATCTCTGCATGCAGTCCTTGGTACTCGAGTGGATGTGTCCCAGACTTCCTCAGTGCCGTGAGTCGGAGGATAACCGATGGCTTTCTCAATGACCATGGGGTGTGTTCTGGGACTTTGGCATCCTCCAACACGTCCAAATCCACTCCCAAGGCCTCCAAATGAGGTTTCATTTGGAGCCTCAGTGGCCGGATGTAATTCGGCCTGGCTTCATACATGGATTTGTCATGTTGCTTGAATAGACAATTGTGTGCAGGATTCAATGCATTAGTTTTTATCTTGACTACACATTGCATGGCCAGTTTGATTCTCCTGTTGTTAAGTGATGCTTCATTGGCTTTGGCGTAAAGGCTCTGAACCGGTGAGGTGCGGAAGGCCCCAAGGGCCAGGCGCAGTCCCCGGTGGTGGATCGTGTCTACCAGCCCAATATATGATTTCCTTGTGGAACCGTATACTATGCTGCCGTAATCCACTCATGACCGAAACAAGGTTCTGTACACGGAGAGCAGAACATCTCTGTCCGCTCCCCACTCTGAGCTGGACAGCACCCTCAGAATATCTAGCGCTTTCAGGCATCTTGTTTTCAGTGCATCTAAATATATATGAAGAGTTCAGGCGCAAATCCCCGTAAACGCCAATCCAAAAATGTTGTTTAAATAAAAGATTTGTACCTGATAATAATTGTAATTCTTACCAATTCCTCTTTCCTTATGATCACCTGGTTATGGAGCAATGAACTAAAAAGTAGGAATATACAAACTCACTTTTTGAAGGTTTAATCAAAGACCCTATAATACTAAGATGGCTCACTCAGCCTGTACTGTGTAATCAAAATGATCAAACCCACCACTTGGTGCACTGGCTGTTCTCTTGGTTAAAGAGGTGCTATATTATATATATAAATGTATGGTATGCAGGTATTGCAATACCTCAGGGAGTTGCAATACCTCAGGGAGTTTGACGCCCCTGCCCTGCAGAGTTGTAAACCACTGCCTTGTGGTACAGGTTCTTGACAGAACCGAAGGCTAAGGGAGCAAACCCTAAACAGAAAACCATGTCACTGTGGCAGCATTAAGGGCGGTTGATGTATGGAACTCCCAACATCTCCCGACCAGCCACTGCAGGGACAAATAGTTTTGCGCCTGTCTTGACATGTTCTTGCCGATGTGAAACCTCTATTTGCCCCCCGAGAGAGTGCCGCTGGTAACTTGCAAAAGCCAGCAGCACTTCAACACTTTTGCAGGCAGCTTTCATGAAATGTACAACCGACACAACATCACTCTCACAGCAGAGAGCTAAATGGAGAGTGGCAGTCAAGTAATGAAAGCAGTCTTTGTCGCATCATGACCGACAGCATGATAATGATGATGATGAAATGTATATATGAATGTGAAAGATGTGTGATGATGGCAATGCTGATGATGATGCTGATGATGATGGGTATTTGTTCATAGCAATTTCATATTGATGTGTATTCATACTTACCTATCTCATGTATAATATAATTGTATGTATTTACATGTGAAATATCAATCAGCAGCCGGGCTGATCAAACCCACCACAAGGTGGCACTGCAAAATTTACATTACCATTGGAGAGATAGGGAGTGAGCCATCTTAGTATTATTGGGTCTTTGGTTTAATTCCAATGATTATAAAACTAAATTGTTGGATTGGCGTTTACAGGGTTTTGCCCCTGAGCAGTCCATATATAAATACACACATATATATATATATATATATATAAATATATGTGCCTGAACTCTTCATAAATATATATATGAAGTCTTCATATATATATATAAAGACAAATTTTAAGCGAGAGGTACAGGCAAGAGGCTGAATCATGACAGCTGAATAGGCCAGGTGTCAGCACCAGGCAAGACAGAGCCTGTCCATTCGCCCAAGTTGTTAAGTGTCAGTAGTTGTCAGGTGTCCAGACAAGGTGCCAAGCAGAGGTACCATTAAAGGATAATCAGTTCATGGATAATTATACTCGTATAATGCTTATACAGGACATGTATATATATATATACATGAAGTGTTCAGGCGCATATATACATATATAGGTATGTTTGCATGTATTTACTTTTGTCTACCTACCTGAAGAACCTTGGTTTGGAAGACATATTGGCCGAATGTCGTAACTATAGGGGATTGTATCCTTCAGTTTGAGCAAAGCAATGTCATTAATGTAGGTCTCTGGGTCAAACTCCAAATGAGGGACGATATCCTCTACACCAATCAGGAGTGCGTTTCCGGTTTTTGCTGTCGCGCTGTATAGGCTTCCTACAAATAAGAAAATGACGAAAAAGAGAAAGGCATGGGTATAGTAGTTAGTACCTGTCTTTAGGAACTCCAGTAATAAAAATAACCCTTGCCATGTGCTAACAAAGTAAAGCTTGTTTTATTTAACAACGCGTCTGGAGCACATTGATTTTCATATCATCAGCTATTGGACATCAAACATATGGTCATTCCGACATATTTCTTTGGAGGAACTTGCTACCACCATATAGGCTACTCTTTCCGATAAGCAGCAAAGGGTCTTTTATATGCACTTTCCCACAAACAGGACAGCACATACCACATCCTTTGATGAACCAGTTGTGGGCCATTGGTTGGAACAGAAAATAGCCCAAACTGCAGATGTTGTCCACTGAGCCAGATTAATAGGATGACCGACATCTTCAGAGGTGGTCATGCTACCGCCCGAGCTATGTTCTGCTCTCCTGCCCCCCCCCCCCCCCATGTGAAAACAATATTCCAATGTGCAAACTATTTTTGCTTCATTTGAATATCCCTCCAATGCCATGACAACTGATAACCCAAGAAAACATTGGTCTAGATGAAAAATTGTATGAATAATGTTTGGTTGTTAGGGGCTTTGCATCTTAGCAACATCTCAGGTTCCCCCATCCTGATATGACCTTAGATGTTGCCAGGACCCAAAACCTCAACCAAAGTCATCTCAGGTCATATCAGGACGGATACTGTCTTCTGACAGTGCGCACCCACTCATGGCCATTTAATAGTTAGTTCTTCCCCATTGAAGACCAGGCCGCCGACACCATGACATGATATCCAGCTCAGTCACATTATCCTGGCACTGGGCAAAGTGATTAGGCTATTCCGTCCATAACTGCTGTAATTGCCTTTTTTCCGGTCGCAAAGTGGTCACAAGTGATTGTAAGCAGTAGTATGACCGGGGTATAGATGTCTGTCCCGTGACGTCTGTTTAGATAATTAAATATGTGCGCGGGCAAGTTGGCTGCAGTAACTCTAATGGTTTTCATTTGCAGGATTTTTTACCTGAGTAAGAGAGTAAATAAACAACACAAATTCTTAATGAGAAGTCCCAAAGTCAGATAGAAAACCTGTCTTTTAAATGCATGTGCACCACTTGTGATAAATAACTGACAACTGTTAGTTTTAAAGAAATGCGACAAAACAACATGATCAACAAAAGCACTTGGCTTGCATCATGTAAATGTAAGCAACAGCACATGATAAACCAATCAGAATGCTGCATTCTGGTCATGGGACCCAGCTGACAGATGAAGTAGTTCACTTTGCACCTTGACAAAATTCAAAATCTACAAAATCGCACAATATAACATCAAATCGCTTTGCACATACAGAGACAAGACGTTTATCTGTCTCATGATGATAGTTTCATCAGAGCAGATAGCGTGTATATAAACAGATGAGAGGGACAACTCCCGCGAAAAACGGTAACACAGGCTACAGTGGCGTTCCTGGCGGTTAGTGTTGAACAAGCCTTGAGTTTGCCGGTACGCTCAATGCAAAACATTTCTTTTTATTCAAAATTAATAGAAATCCAGAAGCCTAACCTTATCAATTTAATATAATCCTTTTGTAAACATGTTTTCTATATGTCTTCCAATCGGTTTGTTTCTATGTGGTGTAGTTTTAGAGATATTTAACGTTTTCTGTATGAAGATTGCTCACCGCCATTGACAATGCCTTGAGTTTGCCGTACGTGTAGTGCAAAACGTGTATTTTATTCAAAATTAATAGAAATTCAGAACCCTAGCCATGTAAATTTAATATAGTCTCATTGTTAAATATGTTTTCTATATGTGTTCCAAACAGTTTGTTTCTATGTAGTGTAGTTTTAGAGATATTTCACTTTTTCTGTACGAAGACTGCTCAAGGCCATTGACAATGCCTTGAGTTTGCCGTACGCGTAGTGAAAAACGTCAGTTTTATTCCAAATTAATAGAAATCCAGAACCCTAACCATATCAATTTAATATAATCTTGTTGGTAAACATGTTTTCTATGTGTATTCCAATCAGTTTGTTTCTAGGTGTTGTAGTTTTAGAGATATTTAACGTTTTCTGTATGAAGATTGCTCACTGCCATTGAAAATGCCTTGAGGTTTGCCCATATGCTTAAGCTGTTCAACAACCACCACTTGGAGCGCCACAGTCGGCAGATGTTACATGCTCTAGTATGGGAGTTGTCCCTCTCATCTGTTTATATACACCCTCTCTGATCAGAGGGCCATTTGCCGTTCACCAGGGCTGAGCACTAGATTGCTTTGCTGTTACCATTACGGTTCATCAGATCTGAAATGTTTTGCAGCTAAAGTGCGGGTGCATACATGTCCGGTTCACTGGCGTTTGTAAACACTGCAATAGGCCTATAACTTACCTATCCTGACGATCAGTTTGTTTTCTGGGATATCCCTGACACAATGCGCGGCAGTCAGAACCCAGTGGGAGCCAGTCAGGCTCGTTGGATCATTCAGAAGACTTGCTCCACATTTCATCTTGTTCTGAATAAGGCCAAATAAAAAGAGGAATTGGTGATCGTCCTTTTTAAATAAAAATCAGGGATGGGTGGGCGGTATTTATTTTTAGTATCTATAGATTAGATCGTCATTCCGACTGCGCATGCGCTGAAAACGGCGTTTGTAGCAAAATGAATGCGCCTGGCCATTCAGTTCGCCGATACGCATATGGAAAAAACTTTGATTTTATTCAAAATTGTTTGAAATACATTAACAATTTGGCATAAACATGGATGCACACATGCAATATAATGATATAATAAATAGGAATATATTTATGACAAAAATAGCCATAGTTAAGCATTCTGAGCTGATAAACATTCAATTCCACACAAAACAATCAGTCATTTTAAGGCTGATATCCACATCACCGTTATTAATTCTTGTTCTAAATATTAAAATGCCAAATGTGTCAACAGACACTTGTTTCAGAGAAATATAAAAGTTATAACCAATGTCTGATTAATGCTACTCATTTTATAGTTCTACTTATGTCATTAAAGATAGGATATCAATAAAAACATGAATAAAATAAGTAAAACTGACTCTGGCTATGGCTCTGACAGTAGCCTGAGTGACCAGATTTGTCTAGATCTAAATGCAGATGGCATAAGATGTGCTGATTAGATCGATGTAAATGCAATGCTGGATAACAGATTAACATCTTAATTTATTATATATATATTTTTAGTTGCTATTCTACATTTCAAACAAGAGCTGAGATGAGCTGAAACTAGCACATTTCATAGCTGCACCCAGTGTATTAGAATGTGCCATGTGCTTCGCACGGGTTTGTTTTTCTTCCACGAATCCCACAATACACCGCACGGCTGGAATGACGACCTAGTCTATTTTGTAGGTCATTGGTCGGGAAACGAACTCTCGACCTTTCGCACGGGAAGCCTGCGCTCCACCGATTTGGCTACCACGTTCGGGGAGAGTAGATGAACTAGAGGCTGTGGCCACATTTGCTTTCCGCCATTTGTAACATGCTATTTGCCATCCATTAGGCCAAATAAAATATCAATTGTGATCGTCCTTTTGAAATAAAAAATCAGGCGGTTTTTATTTTTTATTTTTGACGTAAATGTAATAAGTAACCATACACGATGGCCGAATGAGTTGAGCGTCCGCCTCCCATTCTGGTTGGTCGTGGAATTCAAACTCCGGGTTTCGAACCCTGGCCGAGTCAAGCCAACGACTTAAAAATTGATACGAAAGTTGAATTTCTGCTAGCCCGACGCATTTTTAACAGTTAATAAATCAAATAAGGGGCAGGCGATTTTTCAGGCACGGGTGGGGACGATCACCAATTTTTTGGTTTGGCCTTAATTACCGCCCAACACTTTCCCAGTCGTGACTTTTGCCAGCCGGTGTTGCAGTTTCCGCGGTACGCCAGTTTGCGAAGGACACATCAATTCAAATGCATTGTCAATGGCCGTGAGCAAATCTTCATACAGAAAATATCTCTCAAATTACACAACCTAGAAGCAACCCACTTGGAACACATATAGAAAACATATTCAATGAATAGATTATATTAAATATATAAGGTTAGGCTTCTGCACTTCTATTAATTTTGAATAAAACTAATGTTTTGCACTGCGCGTACCATCAAATTCAAAGCATTGTCAATGGTCATGAGCAATCTTCATACAGAAAATACAGAAAAAGTACAATATCTCTAAAGCCACACCATCTAGAAATAAATTGCTTGGTACACATATAGAAAACATCTTTACCAAAAACATTATATTAAATTTATAAGGTTAGTGATGATGCGGTTCGATTTTGATGCATACGCAGAAGCGATGTGTCCTTCGCAAACTGGTGTGCCGCGGAAACTGCAACACCGGGACTTATAAGGCAGCAGATTATATCGCCATGTGCCAGAGAGGGCGTCTTCGATTAACCAACTCGGGTCACCCGAGGCACTTTTTGGCGCATGCGCACATCCTACAGACTTAAGTTGAATACACAAACACTCTTCTCCACGCTCGGGGTGGAAAAAGTGATGGCTTAATCCAAACCTGTTTTCTTTATTTTAATTACAGATAAAACTACAGAAAAATAGGATTTAAAGTATTTTATGATTGCATAGTTTAGTTATATTTCCACTTCATTGATGCGCGAAAAGGAAGAGAGGAGGCGGGGGTGGAAATAAAGGTTTTATTTTCACCTCAGAGACAAACAGGGCATACAGGGTAACAGGGAAGAGAAGTAAAATAAAAAACAAGGATAAAATGATGATGAGCGGAGTAAATAAGGAGCAGAGTTCAAAAGTCAGTGGAGTGAGGGGGTGCCGAGGAGCCCTCCACCTGAGGAGGAGAAGGTAGGAGGAGTGTAGGGTGGGTGGGTGGTGAAAAAGGAGAGGTCTGGGAAGGCGGCAGGAGGGCGAGTGCCTGAGGGAGGCCGGGGGGCGGCCTTATAAGGGAAGAGGGAGGGGCGACAGCAGGTGAGTGTGAAAGCTGCCGGCCCGGGGGAGGGCGAGAGGTGGCGAGCAGCGGCGTCGGGTGAGGCGTGAGCGCCGCGCGACGCGGAAGGCGGGGGAGGGGGGGGGGGGCGCGCCGCGCCGTCTGCCGAGGTGGGAAAGCAGCGCGACAGCGCGGGGCGGGGGGAGGGTCTCTTCCTCTCCTCGCATCAAGCGTAATGCTTCGCATTACGACCGATGCGCGAAAAGGAAGAGAGGAGGCGGGGGTGGAAATAAAGGTTTTATTTTCACCTCAGAGACAAACAGGGCATACAGGGTAACAGGGAAGAGAAGTAAAATAAAAAACAAGGATAAAATGATGATGAGCGGAGTAAATAAGGAGCAGAGTTCAAAAGTCAGTGGAGTGAGGGGGTGCCGAGGAGCCCTCCACCAAAAGTAGGAGAGGGCTTGAGGCGCGCCCGAGGTGATGATCCGAGGCGGGGGTCCGGAGGTGGAGGTCTGGGCGGAGAAAGCTGGCGGCGCGCCCGAGGCGGAGCAGGTGGGGCGGGCCGGCCGAGCGGTGGGCCGTGTCGGGGGTCAGGCTCCCTCTCGGGGCGGGGAGTGTCGGGGGCCTGCATCGACAGGGAGCGGGCGGCCAAAAAAGGGGAGGCCCGCTCCTTGGCGGGATCCGGTGAGGAGGTCCGACCAGGGTCGAGCAGGGGGGCAGCGAAGTCCTCGGGGCTGGATGGGGTGGTGGTCGGGGTCTGGGCGGTGTTGAAGGCGGTGTCGTGAGGATCGGTGGCAGAGGGTTCCTCCTGAGGCTGGGCAGGGATGCGGTCCGAGGTGTGATGCCCGAGGTGATGATCCTCGGCTGGGGCTTGGCGGCGCTGCGTTCGATGGTCACTGGGAGGTTGTCGGCTGGGCTTGCGGGGCTGTCGGCAGTGGTGGGGGTGAGGCGCCGGAGGGGTCCCCCCGGGCCGGCCGGGGGGAGGCCGGCGGATCAAAAATCCGCCGAGGTGGCGGGGGTCTGGCGCTCACGGGTCTGCTTCGTGATGCAGTCGGCCTCGCTGTGCATGGTGAAGAGGCGCCTCACATTGGCGCAGTATGCGCAGACGTGACGGCGCGTGTCCCCCGCCTCACCGTGGGCCTCCCCGAGGCGGGCCCGATCGCACGAGGCGGGGGCGCGGTTCCAGGCCGGGCAGGGGGCGCCGTGGGTCTCCCTGTCGTAGGTGGCGCGGGCGTCAGCCTGGGGTCGGGGGAGGTGGGCGCCTCGGTGGAGATGGTCGGGTAGGCGGGCCGGGGCGGCGGTGGCTTGCTCCTCGGGCATGGCCAGGCAGTCTAGCCTCATGAGGTTGAGGGCCACCGGGTCATGCCACCCCTGGGGGAGGGTTCCGTCCGCGATCGCTGTAAACACGGTCTCGGAGTACCGGCGGACGGTTGCCCAGGGGTAGATCAGGTTGTCCCGGCAGACTGTGAGGTGGTGGTGGTGGAGTCCCTGGGCGGAGTGGGCGGGGAAGTCTGGGTGGTCGATGAGGGTGAGGAGGGCGAGGGCGTATTCGTCCTTCGTCGCCTCCCCCCTCTTCACCGGCTTCCTCTCGGGCCCTCGCTTCACGAGGTCGGAGGGGAAGATGAAGTTGGCCGGGATCCCTTGGCGCCTGGTGCAGTGCCGCGCCTCGGCGGATGCCAGGATGTCCCGGACGGCGTCGGCCGCGGAGGCGGGGGTGTGTCGGGTCCGCTCCTCTTGGTAGGGCGGCGAGGTGACGGGGGAGGCTTGGGAGAGGTGGCGGTACCTCTCGTACTCCGGGTGCGCGGCCCCCGGTGGGGGCGCCTGAGGTGGCGGCCGGGGCCGGGCCGTGGTGCTGGCGGGCGCCCGAGGTGTCGGCGGGGCCTCCCCGGTGCCCAGGGAGTCGATCCGGGCGTGGAGGTCGGCGGCCGCCTGGCGTTGCTCCAGCTGGATGCGCTGGAGAGCCTCCAGGACTAGGGCGATCTCGGCGCCCGAGGCGGGGCCCGAGGTCGCCGCGGGAGATGCCGAGGCGGAGGCCGGCGACTCGTCCCTCCTGGGAGTTGGAGAGGGCCCCGGGGTGCGGGGGGCGGCCCGGGAGCCCTTTCGTCCACGTCCCTTCCCTTGAGGCATGCTGCAGCTGTGGTGGGGCAGAGGTCCGAGGTGGAGAGCCAAATGTTGAAAAAGGAGAGGTCTGGGAAGGCGGCAGGAGGGCGAGTGCCTGAGGGAGGCCGGGGGGCGGCCTTATAAGGGAAGAGGGAGGGGCGACAGCAGGTGAGTGTGAAAGCTGCCGGCCCGGGGGAGGGCGAGAGGTGGCGAGCAGCGGCGTCGGGTGAGGCGTGAGCGCCGCGCGACGCGGAAGGCGGGGGAGGGGGGGGGGGGGCGCGCCGCGCCGTCTGCCGAGGTGGGAAAGCAGCGCGACAGCGCGGGGCGGGGGGAGGGTCTCTTCCTCTCCTCGCATCAAGCGTAATGCTTCGCATTACGACCAATCTGGGTTATTAAAAAAAAAAAGCATTCAAACAACACTTAGGACTTGTAGTTGTACTGGTAGCCGTTATCCTACAGGTACCAGCACAAATGTGACGTCATCGCTCCTAGCCACCCCCAGCCAAGACGTGTGTTACTGGGGTCGGAACTTTTTGCACTCGGCACTTGTATTTGTCGACTCCACTGGCGTTGTTCGATTTTAAATTCTAGCAACTCGGGTGACCCGAGTTAATCGAATACGCTCTATGTTTGCATGTGGGTGGGTGTCAGAGTGTGTGTGCATGTGTACACATGTGTCAGTGTATGTGCATGTGTACATGTGTTTGCATACATGTGTGTATGCATATATGTATACATAGATGCATACATGTCCGTCTCAGTGCATGTGTTAGTGTGTGCATCAGTGTGTATGCATGTGTACAATCACGTGGGTACATTTGTGTATGCATCTATGTATGTCCATGTCAGGGCATGTGTTAGTGTGTATGTCAGTGTGTATGCATGTGTACAATAATGTGGGTAAATGTGTGTATGCATCTATGTATGTCCGTGTCAGGGCATGTGTTAGTGTGTATCAGTGTGTATGCATGTGTAAAATCATGTGTGTATATGTGTGTATGCATCTATGTATGTCCGTGGCAGGGCATGTGTTAGTGTGCATGTCAGTGTGTATGCATGTGTACAATAATGTGGGTACATATGTGTATGCATCTATGTATGTCCATGTCAGGGCATGTGTTAGTGTGTGTCGGTGTGTATGCATGTGTACAATCATGTGTGTGCATGTGTGTATGCATCTATGTATGTCTATGTCAGTGCATATGTTAGTGTGTATGTCAGTGTGTATGCATGTGTAGAATCATGTGTGTACATGTGTGTATGCATCTATGTATGTCTGTGTCAGTGCATACGTTAGTGTGTATGTCAGTGTGTATGCATGTGTAGAATCATGTGTGTACATGTTTGTATGCATCTATGTATGTCCGTGTCAGGGCATGTGTTAGGATCGACCGGATGACCGACACGTTCACAGCCGGACCCGCTACTGCCTGAGCTACGTCCCGCTCCCCGTGAAGATTTGAATACCAGATAAATGAAAATGTTGCGCTTACATTGGGGTTCATGAATCGCTGAAATATATTTCCCCCATCGGCGTTGTCATCCTCGTTCATGTAGAGCCCCATCATCCAGCGCCATTGTCCCGGGACGGCCTTCAGTGCCTCCCGGCTGGTTTCCGGGGGTCTCCGGTACCCGGCCCTGCCACAAGTGTAGGCTGCATGGGGAGAGAGGGCGCCAGAGTTTGAAAGTTTGCTTGGTTGGTTGTTGGAGTTTTTACGTTCTGGCAACATTTAAGGTCATATCAGGACAGGTACCGACTTGTGACAGTGCACACTCATGGCGAGTTTCATAGTGTGGCTGGGAAATCAGACCGCCGGCACCATGACCCGATATCCCACTCAGTCATCATATAGTAAAAGTTTAGACGTGGTTTAGTAAAAACACATGAAAGGCGAAAAAGTAATTATTACAAAATTTCAACAAATATGATGTTCTCTGTGGTGGAATGGTTAGAGTGTCTGACTTTTTTTTCTAGGTCAGACATCTAATTTGAAGGTCGGCGGTTCGATTCCCCATGCCATCACCTCTGCCAATTTGGATTTCCACCGCTGTGTATAACTTACAGCATCATCAAAGACCAGTTGCTCTCATACCATGTCTATTTGGTGTGGGAGGTTAAAAATCCTATGGGTCAGTAAAAGTGTAGGCTCGGGCTTTCTATCAACCAACTGTCTAATGGTGAAAACAAGACTATTCAGACTTAATCCATGACAGGCAGTATAAATCTTCAAGAAAGAATATGCAGCTGATATGCGCACTCACTAATGCCGGCATTGTTGCCATCCAGGAGCTGCGTGACCAGGTTGTACGCCTGCCAGTCCCTGGCCAGGAGCATGTACTCGTCACCATTTGAGGCGAGTTCCTTTAACTTCCGCTTGTTCACGGTGCCGACACCTATGCAGTACACGTCCAGGCTCTGTCCGTATGTCTGCACCTTCTTCTGAATATCCCTCAACGCATCCACAGGGTTCGAGCCCATGTTCCCCTCTCCTGAAGCAGTGAATGGGAATAAGTAAGAAATGTCACCGTCTTGTCCACCGGACAAGTGTGGTGTGCTTTTCACTTGTCCGTCTGACTTTTCACTTGTCCCGGACAAGCGGACAAGCTCTTATTTTGAACACTGTGTTATATATATGTTATATGTATAATATTATGTTATAAACAGATGAAGAGTTCAGGCGCAAAACCCCGTAAACTCCAATCCAAAAGTTGAGATTAACATTAGAATCAAACCTTGAAAAAGTAGGATTTTTTTACATCCCTACTTTTTGTTCATTGCTTCAGAATCAGGTCATCACAAGAAAAATGGAATTAGTGAGAATTAAAATTATTTTCAGGCCAAAATCTTTTATTTTAATTGAATGTGTTAATTGGCATTGACATGGTTTTTCGCCTGGATCTTCAGATTTAAAATCTGACCGTCCAAGCGGGTCTGGAGGCGGTAGTGACCAGATGCAGCTGGTAGCATGGTGGCTAGGAGCCACTCACAGGTGGTGCCATAGTGGCAGAAGCAGGAACTAACTCCTATTCCAGTAGGATAGTAGGTAACAACTAATATACAGAAGAGAAGTGATAAGTGGTAGTGTCCTTGTTTATATTCCCATAATATATTATAAAGCACATATATATGTGATATATATACAGTAAAACCTCTAGCACAGACATAGGTGAGCTTACAATTGCTGTTTTTCTTGATTTCAAGAAAGCTTTTGATACAATTGACCACAAAATCCTGCTATGTAAGATCAAAAGAGCTGGACTGGGAAAAAGATCATGTAGGTTCATATCCAACTACTTAAACAATAGACAACAAGTCACAAAAATTAATAATACAGAATCCTCCACGAGAACTGTCAGAACAGGAGTGCCCCAAGGTTCCACTTTGGGACCACTCCTCTTTCTGATATTTATTAATGACCTACCATTGCTGTCTACCAGTGCTAATTTCACACTTTTTGCGGATGATGCTGTCCTCACAGTGCACAATAAAAACATTATTCTGGCAGCTACTATGGTAAACAAGGTGTTAAAAAAGGTCAATATTTGGTGTGCTGATAACAGACTTACCTTAAACACACAAAAATCAGAATATGTGATATTTGGAACAAAATCTAGAAAATCGCACGCGCAAAATATAGAGCTATGTATAGGCAATGCAGTGCTAAGAGAAGTGAACTCATACAAATACTTAGGAACCACACTTGACTCTACACTGAATGCGAACCAGCAACTATCGAGGCT
The DNA here is from genome assembly GCA_030323885.1 of Branchipolynoe longqiensis. Classification (NCBI taxonomy): domain Eukaryota; kingdom Metazoa; phylum Annelida; class Polychaeta; order Phyllodocida; family Polynoidae; genus Branchipolynoe; species Branchipolynoe longqiensis. Next base: position 171,636 of record JASIRB010004241.1, on the reverse strand, counting down.
GAACCAAATTCTAGGTATGAGAATGACAACCTTTAGAAAAATAAGATGCTACATGAGTGAGAACACAGCGCTCAAACTGTATAAGGCAACTATACTGCCAATAATAGATTATAATGATCTAATCTATGGCCTTTTAACAAAACAACAAGAAAATAAATTACAGAGAACTCAAAACCGAGCTCTTAGAACAGTATATAGGGGCAAAGTTCTCTCAGTGAATGAGATGCACACTAGATCTAATATCACATACCTGAGCCAAAGGAGAGATGCACATCTGCTATCTCTTATGTTTATCAGAGCCAAGGATGAAAACTACATAGACCATACTACCAGAGTTACCAGGCAGGGGGATGCTACACTCCTCAAAGTTCCTAAACCACTCACAAATAGACTGACAAGAGCCCCTATCTACAAAGGCAGCAAATTATGGAATGAACTCCCAGTCAGAATTAGACATGCACAAACACAACTAGAATTCAAGAACCTGGTAAGAATTCACCAAGCCAATCAGGCCCTTCTACAGGCCTAGTGATGAGGTCGCCATATTTAATTAGCTATCTATTATAAGCACCTATGGCCACCCCACCCCCTCCCACCACCCCACGCGCTCCTTTGCCTGCTGCCAACAAACCAAGTTATCCACCGTACAAATTATTTGCCCAGCAAATTCGGAAAGGTGTATCAGTCTGGTAGTATTGCTATAGACCGGGGGCCCTATGGTACTGGGACGGCTCACTCCCTATCTCTCCCATGTGATGTAAATTTTGCGGTGCCACCTTGTGGTGGGTTTGATCGACCCAGCTGCTGGTTGGTGTTTCACATGTAAACACATATGGTTATATCATGCATGAGGCGGGTAAGCGTGAATACACATCAATATGGGATTGCTATGAACAGGCACACATCATCGTCGTCCTCGTCGCCATCGTCACACAGCTTTCACATTCATATATACATTTGTGCATATATTATAGCATCTGTTTAGCCGGGGGAACAGCCAGCGCACCAAGTGGTGGGTTTGATCATTTTGATTACACAGTACAGGCTGAGTGAGCTGTCTTGGTATTATAGGGTCTTTGTACAAACATAGACACTAATAAAGTCTGTACTAGACTACTAAATGACTGAAACATACAATCCTCCAAGCATTGTTTATCCCATCATTACTAACAACCTACTTACTAAAACTACTTCATGTAGTCAAAAAACACACCTGAGGTATTAACCTTTTAAGCATAACCCTATAAGCTAACCACACTCTATCTAACAGAATAAACAAACCATTCTACTAACACTCACTCCATCTCAAAATGTTAACTCCAACAACATGATAGTTTTGCAATTCACAACATAGTAGGCATACAAACCGATGAAGGAAAACTATGCACCAAACCACTCCGTAATGTAAAGGTCTAATCAATACAAATGTATGTATCAAGTGTGTAGGAATACAACATATAACTGCTATTTTTGTATGTGAATTGTCAAACTATACCATATGTAAGTCTTTGAATGTTTGATGTTGTTATTTCAGCTGATTTGGGCCAGCTGCATATATTGTAATTAACTGTATTGTCACATGGCTGGAAGACCAGTGCCACGGCGCTGACAAAAGACTTTATTCAATGAATAAACTATATTTACCAAAAAATAAAAAATAAATAGGGGCACTTGAAATAGAACATATAGATGTAAGTCTCTGCATGACCCGGGCCTCAACCCTCGGCGTTGAAGGTATGGGTGGTGGTTGGGCTGTGAATGTGGGGTGGATGGGGCAGTGAGAATAGGGTAGGTGTTGCTGGGTCGGCGTCTGGAGGAGAAGTGGGCTTGTGGTGCTGTAGGGGTGGAAATGATGTCACAGGGGTCGCCGGGTACCGGCGGCGGCTCCAGCGCGTGCGACGGTGTTGCCAACTGGAGTTAGTTGGGGGCCTATGAATAAAAGGGGGCAAAGGGGGCTGTGTGGGTGTGGGCGGCAGGGATAGGGAAGGGGGGGGAGGGGGGAAGGTTAACTCCGACTCGGTCCCCAATTAGCCACATTGCCTATTAATATGGACAATGTACTATCTTCGGGGTGATGAAAATGGGAAATATTATGCCTAGTGCATGATTCGTACCCACACAACTGACCATTCTGGGGCTAGTGTGCTAACCATTACACTACCTAGGCTAGCTGATGTAATCATCCTATCCACACCGACCTCTCTATGTGGCTCATTGCCAGAAGCCTGTGCAGTATTACAGTATTGTAATGGCCCACGGCCCTCCGACTCATAGTCACACACGGAAGAACACCAAGATTCAATTCAGTGTACGCTTCACCCTTGGTTTATTGAACCCTCTGCTCTCCACGGCGTCAGTAGTTGTCTGACCCGCCCCTGACTCGCCAGATCCCACATCGACTCTATAGGTGTGTGTGGGGGGGGGGTCAGTCACACGCAGTAGAGGTCAGCCCAGTTGGGGTCTGACCGGTGGCTACCCGTGCCGCCACCTGGCGCAGTGCGTAGGTACTGCGCTGGTGTACGGCGTAGTCTCCGCTGCTACCGCGTGGTAGTAGAGCTCATGTTCAGACTACTACACTGCCCCCCCTAGAGTCTCACCGGTTGCAAACTGCAAACCGATGAGAATCAAGAAATGATAGAAGTCAACATGAGAACTAACTTGAAAGTGGGAGAAGCCTTACAAAGCTATGTATCCTTATGCGCAATTCCTAGACCTGCCTGCAGCGAATAGCGAAATGTATCTAGCTAGCTGCAAGGCAAACATGTCATCAATCTAGGTGAAGAAAGAGTCTTTAAATGAGTCGCACAGAAACGACCTCTCCCAGCCTCTATGTAGTTGGTGTATAGAATGTTTTTTGCTGGGAGAGAGTTCATACCCCACAAGTGGAACCCCCTCAACAGAAGGAAGCAGGGAACTGCTCAGTCCGCCCCCCACCACCCTCCATCTCAGGAGAACCGTTAGCGGGGCGCTCCTCCTTCTGCGCGGAGCGGCTCCTCTTCGAGCTTCCTCAGTCCGTCCTTCTTGTGCCCGCGTCGCCTGGCCAGTAGATCACAGACGGTATTACACCGCGGACACGTCAAGCAGCCACACCCAGGACCCGCCACGCTCGGTGACCCGCTCCGGTGCAGAGTGCATGAAAGTAGAAGGGCGGTGTTACTTATAACAATTGAGAAAGTCTCCGCAGATACAACGTTCGGTATGCAATACATTTCATAAGAAGCACTGGGTGCCAGCAAGAACCCGGCCTCCTACAAAGCAAATCACACCCATGTGCATCCTCAACTGATCAAACAGGAGCCGATGCACACGCCGTCTTTCATGTTCTGCCAGAAGCGCTTACTATAGTAGTAATTTTAAATTAAAGAATGCAGTTTAAAACAAGAGCCAGGGCGACACTGCATATGAAAATATTGTAGTGTGAAATGTACAGTGTCAACCCACCAACTCCCACACCATTGACCACCTCGTTCCACTGAATAAATTTAGATGATAATGTTTCCTAATAGTGTGGAAAAAGGAAGTCAAAACGGGGTGAAAGTTGAGGAATATAAGAAAATAATTAATTCAATATGTATATAAAAAAAATTATTTCCGACTCCTACTGCAGAAAAATACGCAGAACACAAGAAGCTAGGTCCTCCAATCGGGAGAAACTGAGCTCTTCACCACAACATATCATATCAACAATCGCACTGCAAAGAAAAAGAATCATATTTAGATTTAAAGCAGTACAACATGCTAATTACATATTAAATATATATATATCATATTCACTAACATGCATATATACAAGGCGGTATCCACCCCCATCAGGGAGATGGACTATCAGAACATTTTTTTATTTTATTTTATTTTATTATCAATGTATATATATATATATATATTAACAAAAAAAACAAAATTAATAACCGCCACAGGGGTGCTGGTCTTTCAATTACCCCCGCGTGACACCCAAAATCCCTCGGACAGGGCCTGCACTGACTACCTGCATGAGCAGTCAGTCACTGCTAGCCTTAACTGCCACCTGTCATCTGATTGTCACGTTCAATCCAGAATCCCTCGGACGAGAGAGAGCAACAGCTAACCGCTTTACCAGTCCACTATCGCTCATCACCCCGTCACCTGTCATCTGAATTTTCCGATGAGACGTCCAAAATCCCTCGAACAGGAGGGAGCAACGCCTAACTGCGCGAGCAGCTAGTCATCGCTCACCTTCCCGCCACTTGTCATCTGAACATCCCCGTCTACATCAAGGGGGGCACTCGCTGCGCGACTGAGCAGGGTCCGATGCGCCGTAGCAGCAGCAGACACCAAACTAGCCGGCAGTCCGTGCAGCCGATCCTCAATGCTGAAGCTAGTTAGATCTAAGGATCTCAGCGATCCATCCCAGCTTCTGAAGTCCCGGCGGTACGCGGCATGAAAGGTCATGTCTATATCGTTTATGACCTCAGCCTGCCGAGCCCTCTGCTCGCGCGATGCCTCTAACTTGCGTTCGACAATCTTCTTGTCCTCGACCACACAGTCAAAGTCCGCACCACGCCTACCCTCAGCCTGGCATACCAGAGTATCCTGAGTCTGTGCCACAACCGCGTCAAAGCCCTCAATGAAGGCTTTGACCAGGCCGTTGACCGACTCAGTGATCTTCGACGTCACGTCCAAATGATTCGCCTCGCAGAGATGCTGAGTTATGCCGTCCAGCGCGAGTACAATACCGTGGTCGGCTACCGGGGGCATTGCCACCACCGGCCGCACGACCACAGGACTCGCAGCAGGACAGGCAACCACCGCAGCAGTCCCTACCGGCTCTATCACCTGACTCCCTGACGCCGTCAGCTGAGAGGCTGATCCCGCAGCGGCCGTCACCCGACGCCGCAGAACCTGACCCAACGACACCGGCTGAGAAACCGATGCCACCTGGGTTGTCGCCGCCGGAGCCGGACCGCGTGCCACCACTGCACTCAGCGTGTCGGGTGGCTGCACCGCTGCCAACTTCCGGCGCTTGCGACGCCGCCCTTTCCCACTCTCCTCCACTCCAGCCCCGGCTGCGACTGGCAACTCAGGCCAATCCCTCACGCCCTGAGCTGATGATGGAGGTGGCGGCGGTGGAGGTGGAGGTGGAGAGGCCGACCTGTCTGACCCCTGATTCCACTCCAACGCGATAGCAGATCTACCATGGAGCGACACCAGGGACGAGGTGCATCATAAGGCCGGACGATCTGCCTAAACCCCCTCTGCCACGTCGCATAATCCCTCAGACTATGTGGCTCGTCGAACGGGTCATGCCACAGCCGCGACAGGGACGACCCTGTCAAGCCGCCACATTCCCAGAAAGGAACCGCGCAAGCTTAACGGGACCACCCCTACGCGACCGGACGATCCACTCGGACGACGGAAGCGGGTCCTCGGCGATCTCATACCCGAGCTCTACCCCAAACCCACCGTTGCTCCGCCAACAGGTGATCATGGATGCTACGCGCCCAGTCGAAGTGCCAGTCACTCCACCTGACGCCAATGGAACAACCACAGCAGCAGAGGTGACCGACTCCGACGAGCTCTCGCGAACCGACCCACCCGAGGCTGGAGTCACAATGACGTCAAGGTCCATCGGTACATCTCGCAGCGATCCATCGCTATTCCGATAGCGATAATCCTGCGAACCGTACGACACTTTAGGCGGTGTTTTCACCTTTACCACAGGCTGAGAACCAGTGTACCGCGGTATGGAAGCCTTTGCTTTCCGCACCGCAGTCCTCACCTGCGCCTCTGATATGACTACGGCACCTGTGGAAGGGGCAGGAGGCCTAGGCTGCTCAGCGCCCACAACCGGGGTAGATACAACCGTGTCTGCGTCCATCGCACCCCCAGAACCTCCCCCTGCTATCCGCTGTCATGAGGAGCCAGAACCAGCTGCCCAGAGGCGCTAGCCCCTACTACCCCAGAGCTCACGGGCATATCCGCAAGAGGTCGGCCAGCAACCGCGGCTGGTGGCGCCACCTGGCGTGAACCAGACGAACCACCGCCGAGAGACTGGGCCACCCCCCCATCAGCTGGGCTAAGGGAGAATGGATCCGTACGGGATGAACACGCTGACCCGACTGTCATCGCCTGATCGGCCTGCCACGCTCGAAAGCGTGCCAGCTCGTCAGTACTAACCATCGTCCGATCAGCCACTACCCTAGAGGACATGCGCTGCGGCGTCAACAGCACCTCAGGAGAGCGCAGCGACAGGCCAGCAACCCCTAATGGAGAAACCAACCCGACATCCGCACCTCTCTGAGGACCTCTGGACACCGTCAACACGGGCGACAGCAGCGGGCTAGACAGCGATGGAGACATTGCTAAGGCAACCGTCCCACCGCCTAAAGGTCTAATCGTGCCTAAACACGATATGTCCCCGCTGTCGCTACCCTCAACCTCTGCAAAGAGACGATCGAGGGAAGTGTCAGCCTCGGCATCCCGTAAAGGGGAGCCGGGCGAAGCTAACTCATCGTCGGCCATGATAGAAACACGACGAACTGCGCAGGCAGCTCAGTCGTGTCTCCCTCACCACCGACGATCGCCGCACACGCTGTGTCCGGCCTGTGCGCCTAAACGCACAGACAAACACAGACGTGGCCGGCCTTGCTATACTCTATGTACAAGTGGACAACCAAACAACAATACAGAGTATGCGGAGATGGGAGAATGTTGAGGAACAAAAACACCCACCTCGTCTGCCGGCAGCCGGTAGAGTGACTGGCTCCACGTGCTCCCTCGCAGAACCGCAGAGTCCAGCCGGCGAACCAACCAGAGAGCGCTTACCTCACTCGCGAAACACCAGGTTCGCCACCGGTACAACTAGCGTGACCCACATAGGAACCAATCAAACCACCCGACGGCGGTATTCCCCCGGCCCCCGCAGTACCGCTGACGTCACCGCACCACGTGGCCACGGAGAATCCCCAACCGCAGAATATACGGGTGACCTAGTTAGCTCTACCACATGGCCCGCCCGCCAACTAGTGCACAACACTGAGCCACCCCCGGCAACAAGTCCCCGACCCTCACGCAGTACCCAACAACAACAAACCGCACTGCGTAGCGTCAACAACCCCTCGCCCGGTTACACGCACATGCTATAAGTGACCCAGTTACGCCTAACTGAACAGTATAACCAGCTACGCACCCATGCCCGCAGCACACATAAACACTCCCCGTGGCACCAGCAGCCAATACGCAGTACGCCCCGTCAACTAACCCACGCGTTAGACAAGAAATAGCAGATAATCAACACACGGCTTAGGCAGAGGCATTACGCAGAACAGTAGTAACTGCGCCCATTCATTGGCGCCCCAGGGGCCCCGGTCTTTCCCCACTACCCTCAAATAACTGCGTAGCAAAGTTTAACTGAACATATGTACTGCGTTACTCGTTGTGTAACAGGGATTGAAGTACCTCATGTATCCCCAACCCCCGGAGACCAAACAACACCAGGGTGGAGTAGCCTAATACCCACTACTCCACCCCATACCAGTTATCTGCGTCGTAATGCTAAACGCTCAGATCGCCGCACCGGCGGTGCATCCGAGCCCACATCAGACCCCTGTCTAACTGGTACAAAGTCGCTGTCGCTACCCGAGCTACTGCGTACAGAAACAACACTATCGACATCAGACACTGATCTAGAACGACGCCGACGTTTATTTTTCCATTTATCAGGCCTATGCCGCCTAGGGCGCATAGCCTCCCCCGCAGTAACTGGAAGCCCAGGTACTTTCTTCTGACTGAACGCATCTATAGTGCCAGCCTCCACCCTCGCAGGTGCGGGCTCGTCCCCTACATGTGCATCCAGCCAGGAGGATGGTCCAGCGTTTCTAGACATCTGCTCGGTGTAAAGCTTAAGACGTCTAACGTTAGATTTACGGTATTTACCATCCTTGCCCTTCATAATAACTGTGGTGTCAGAGACAACTTCTGTTATAGTAAAGGGACCATCCCAGTTCTTTGCGAGTTTGACTCGAGCTAGCGGCGCATGATACCGCACTACCCGATCTCCCACCTTGAACTGGCGCCACGCAGCAGGCCCGTAGTCAGATTTCTGACGAACCGCTGCCCGACCTAAAGCATCGCAAACTGCGCTATACGCGTGGTGAAAGCAATGCTCCAACCATCTTACAAACACGATCTCACATGGCCGGTCTACTTGACGATTCACCACCCCAAACTGCAGATCAGCTGCCAGTCGGAGCTCCTCCCCAAATAGTAACCTGTTAGGAGTCACACCCGTAGATGCGTGCTCCGTACAGTTATATGCGTGCGCCACAAACTTGACCTGTAAATCCCAATCATCCTGAAAGTCATTTACGGTACAAGCCAACGCAGATATTAGCGTCTTATTAAAACGCTCTACCATACCATCTGATTGTGGACAGTACGGGTTCGTACGCGTTTTCTTAACGCCCAACAAGCGCAACATGGACTGAAACAGTGTGGACTCAAATTCCCGTCCCTGATCCGAATGGATCCGCATTGGAGCACCGAATATCAAAACCCAGTTATCCACCAATGCCTGCGCTGCAGTGGGTGCAGTGTGATCTTTTAAGGGGTACACTTGCACATACTTAGTGTAATAGTCCTGGACTACCATCATCACCACATTACCCCTAGACGTCGTCTTAAACCCAGACACAAAGTCACACGCTAGACGGCGCCACCGATGCCCAGACAATTCCTGAGTCAACGGTAACTTAGCAATCCCTTCACCCGGCTTCACCACCTGACATTTATGGCAAGTGCGTACCCACCGCCTAATATCAGAAGTCATGCCAGGCCAATAGAACCGCCAAGCCAAACGTTTGGTGGAGCGAACACGCCCAAAGTGCGTAGCTGTAGAATGCCCATGACAAAACAACAACACATCATCGCGCAATGCAAATGGCACGACGATCTGCAGGCGACTGCGTAGGTCTTCACCCACTACCTTCCACCTGCAGAGCACACCTTCACGCAGTTCCAGCAGATCCCATTGATTTATAATCTTACGAGTCTCTGCATTCTCCACCGCCAGCTCGTCACGCCAAGGTTTCAAGTGGCCCACCTCCAACCACTTAATCACCCGCAGTATGGAGGGATCTTGACGCTGCGCCAAGCGAACCTCCGACAACGTCCAAAGTTCATCATCATCTATGTCCGCCAGACGCATCGCAGAAATTGCTGCGAGCACACAGTTATGCGCGCCACAGTCCGTGCAATCACCCCGGCCGCACTTACGTACCGGGATTCTACTCAGACTATCTGCGTTGATGTGATCCACTCCCTTTCTGTACACAATATGCTCATTTGTCACACCATATTCAGATAAAGTGGCCAACCAACGCCCCATCATCCCCTCCGCCTCCTTGAAATTCAACAACCAACGAAGAGAATGATGATCAGTCCGGATAATAAAATCCGACCCTATCAAGAAATGTTTCCACTTCCTGCTATACACGACGATAGCCATCAACTCACGCTTCGTCGTGCAATAATTCCGCTGCGCTTTATTAAGTTTATTACTCGCAAAAGACAACGGGACCTCTACCCCATCCTGAACCTGACTCAACACGCCCGAGATTGCAAACCCCGACGCATCAGTATCCAGAATGAACCGCCCCACTGCCCGCGGATATCGCAGCACTGGGGTCTGAGTAAAGGCGCGTTTCAAGCCCAGAAATGCCACCTCCTGAGCGTCGCCCCACACAAATTTTATTCTCTTTGTGGTAACGACCAAGTCCTGCAGAGGAACAGCCAACCGCGCAAAATCAGCAATGAAATCGCGGTAATACGACACAAACCCAAGGAACGATCTCACTTCTTTCATATCTTCAGGTCTGGGCCATCCCGCAATTGCAGAGAGCTTTTCCGGGTCTGCCTTAATCCCCTTCACAGAAACCACACGTCCCAGGTACTGCGTCTCATGCCTAAAAAGCCTACACTTTGAAGCCTTGAGTCTCAGCCCATAGGAACGTAAATGATCAAACACTGCTTGAAGCCGATCCCGACATTCAGTTAGTGTCCGACCAAAGACAATGATATCATCCAAATACACCAAGCAGATCTTCCACTGAAGACCAGCTAGCATATCCGTCATCATCTTTTCGAACGTGGCTGGAGCATTACACAGCCCAAACGGCATCACGTTCCACTCGAATAAGCCTAAGTGAGTGCTAAACGCAGTCTTAGCAATATCCTCCGGATCCATTGCTACCTGATGATACCCAGATTGCAGATCTAGAGTGCAAAACCACTCATTACCCCCTAAACTCTCGAGCGACTCGTCTATGCGTGGTAATGGGTAAGCATTTTTCCGCGTCACAGTATTGAGTTTTTTATAGTCAATGCAAAAACGGATAGAACCATCTTTTTTCTTGACTAAATGGACAGGTGAACTCCACGGTGAATCACTACTCCTAATTACTCCACTATCTAGCAGCTTATGCAACTCCGTCTCCAGTGCCTCTTTTTTAGAATGCACGAAACGCCGATAGGGAATCCTCAAAGCAGCAGACTCACCGCCATCTATGCCATGCTTCACCACCTCAGTCCAGCCTAACATCTCACCAGGCACCACGAAAACCTGGATATTTCTACCCAGAAATTCCACAACCTGAGAACGATCAGACTCATCAACCACCTCACACCCCATAGCTAAAGGTATAAGATGGGCAGGCAAGCTTCCATCAAGGGCCCGAGATACAACAGAAGGCGCCACACACTCCTCCGTCGTACCAAAAGTAACCGCCTCGGCTACCTCCCCCAACGCAGCAACGCCCACTTCCCCTCTACTACTCACAACACTAGAGGGGCAATCCAACTGCGCCGCCCGCGCGACACGCAGTTCGGGCCAACCACTGCTCCAATTACTAGGTAACTGCGAACAGCTGACCGCACAACACCGCCCCACGCCAACCCCGTCCACTGGGTCAACTGCGCCAACAGCTGACTCAGCGACCCCGTTGCCGCAAGCAATGTGTACACCAAATTGTTTAGTCAACCTCGCCTTAGCATATTCACAATGAACATTACCAAAGTCTGTAGCCTCACTCAACAACCCGATATTCGTACCCTTTCGTAACCTAACCGCATACCGATTCGGATTAAACAAAGGTACAACCGAGCCAACAGGACTCCACACTAGCGTATTCTGACCTACCAATCCCAGCTCATGCAATTCTGAGACCATCGGTTCAAATAGGCTCTGGTGATCACCGTCGACCCCTACAGCTGATATTTTCACATCACAGCCGGTCATCGGAGCAATGCGAATATCTTGCGCAACAGCAGACACAGTCTGACTATCGCGACGCAATTCACACTGCACCGTGAGTTGATACGGATATTGAAGATATAAGCTGCCCGCCTGACGCAGTTCACAACCATAATACTCCAAAAATACCGCACCCAAAATACCATCTTCTGAAATATCAGAAACAGTCGGGGCATAATGAAATATTTTCCCCCCGATTTCCAGAGATAGTATGGCTTGTCCGTACTGCTTGAGTGGCGCACCGGTGACGGTGACAGGCTTCACGCTATTATCGAAAAACACCTTATCACCGTCCAACTTATCGAAGAATTTTCGTCCAACACATGTGACCGCAGCCCCACTGTCTATTAAAAAATACCCGATAGTCCCTCTAACGCACACTCTCACATACCACCGTTTTCCGTCCAACGTCCAGAAAGTGGAATCCACGAACAGGCGCTTACCACAAGGGTGAGACAGGTCGCACCCCTGACGCTGCACTATAAATTGCATACAGTCGTCCAAAGGTGCGGGAGCCAAAGCAGAAACGCAACGCGCTATCCGCTCCATGCCATCCCACAATACCGACTCCACTGGGATAGAATCACCAGGGGCGATCACCGGCGGTCCCGCGCTAGCATCAGACTGCACACCGGCTTCCTTGACAGTTAACACCCCATCCGCTTTGGCGGTACCCGGGCTTGCCAATTGGGTTGGGCCTAAGCCCAAACGGTCCAACCCTAGGCGTTTAACTGAGGCTTAGCCTTTGCGTCCCTGTCCTTACGGTGACGCGCCAACCTAGCCCGATCAACACCTGAGTTGTCCCTACCCTCGCGATCACCGGCTATCACAGCCTCCTCGAGAGTACGTTTTACTCCAGTACATTGTATAGGCCAATGACCGAAAGCAAAGCAACGACCACACTCGTGATCACGAGCACGCGTATCTTTCTTAGCTACGCGCCTGCGCGCAGATAACCCAGATGAGTTAGCCCCACCTGTTGCTACCTGCTCCCCCATCACATCGTGCACCCAACCTTGGACCAGCGCCTTAGTGATAGGCGGCGACTGATAACCCCCCCCCCGCGCCCGTACGGAAATTGCCACCCTCACGATAGCCACCGCCCGACGAACCGCGGAAGGTATTACCACCGCGATAGCTCCCCCCAGAACTCCCCCGAGAGTAACTACCACTGCCACCACGTCGAGGATCTCGTGGCGCATTATACGCAGCCACCTCAACCTCGAACTCACTATCCGACTCATCTGATAGTCGAATAGCCTCCACCGCAGTCGACCGCCCAGCACGCAGTGCCTTGGCGCAATAATCGTCGACCACCTCAAACATCTCCTCCAAAGATGACTTACCCGGCCGCCAACGCTCATAAGCGGCACGCTGCTCCCCCGGATCGAGAAGTGAGCACACAAATCGCTCGACAATTTTAGTCTCGATAGCACGCTCACTCATCCCGGTATCTCTCGCAGCCTCCTGCCCATCAACCTGCAGTTGCAGACCGTACGGACGGTACGATCCATCACGGGCTGTTTGGATGCGCTTCTTCCACTGATACCAGCGCGCCATGGAGTCCACTGGACGGAACTTATACGAGATGATAGGAAGCAATTCCCTCATCGTCGTCAACCCATGGCGCCTCCACGCGTCCATGCAGTCCTGCGCCGGCCCACTCCTCAACAGAGGCAACAGCTGAATGAGAGCTACCCTCTCATCCCACATGTTAGACCGCATATCCAATGTAAAATCCCGCCACCAGGTATTCCACTCTTGTTTAATACCCGTGAATGGCTTAGGACGCAGCGTCGGAATACGCGCAGAACCTGCCACAGGATACCTCAAAACATTCTCATCAAGTTCCAACGTATCCCGATTACATGACTCCCATCCGGCCCCACCCCCAATCGAAGCAGGCTCCCGAATAACATCCATTATTGCTGGATGATTCCGGAACAACCACATCTCTTCCACTGAGTACTGGCGACCCACCGGCAGTCCAGGCAACGACGCAATGGGTACTGCGTCACCACCCAAACCCTCCAGGTCAGGAATCTTCTCCCTCCGTATCTCCTCATGAGTATTACCCACGTATACGGAATCCTGCACAACACCTCGCCGATGTTGCACAGAACCCCCCCCCCCCGAGAAATACCATCCCCAGAAGAGGGCCCCGACTCCCTCGGACCCCCACATCCCCCACCGCCCCCCTTAGAGGGCGCCGGCAAATGCAGGGAGCTACCCGCGGAAGCCGGGCACGCACTATGCCCTGGAGACTGCGTCTCGTGGCTCTCCAACCGCGTAGACTCAGTAACCATGGCACCACTCTCTCCAAGCCCCAAACCGCGTTCAAACGCTAGTTTCTCAGCCTGAAAAACTGCGCGCACCTGCAAGGATCTCCAGAGCAGAATCAATGCTAGACCTCTCCGCCGCCAGCAACTGTTCACACCTCTGATTCTCCCCCTGCAACTGAACATTCAGCGCCTCCCGCATGGATAAATCCTCCGTCTGTTGCATAAAAGCAGCTTGCTGCTCCTCAACCAAAATACGGTTAGAATTTACCTCCTCTGCGGCGATGCGCCGCGCTGCGTTTAGCTCCGCTAAATCGCGTGCGAAGGATGCACATTGGAGACTGTCAAATCATCCAACGCGCCGCTCTCCCCCGCCATCCGCTCAAACTGGACATGCTTCCAAGCTCGCAGACGGTGGACACGCATCAACTCCTGACTCTCCACCTCCGACTGCGATCCCGAAAACGTACGACCCATAACCGAATCATGCTCCAACCCTAATGTTAACGAGTCATCAGCTACGAGCCCTGTCTCCAAAGACGGGAAAACCTCCCTACGACAGGGAATTCGGGGACCGCCGCGCCCAGCTCCCATCCCCACAGAACGGACAGCTGAACTCCCCCACCGCGAATAGTCCAGCGGCACTTCTCGCATAGAACTCCCGCGTACGCCCAGACCTAAGTCATCATGATACCCGATCGAACTGCTACCCTCATGTACACCCGCCCCCGAATCAGTACTGATCGACAGAGACCGTATAGCATCAAGAGCGAAGCCCCCCTTCACAGCACTCCCCGCAATGCCCTCCACAGTATCATTATCGTTAACTGAGAGAACATTTCGCGCCGCAGTCGATGGCGCAACATTTCCCAATGCCGCGCCACCACTACCAGAACGAGTGCCCAACTGCGCACCACCCCCACCGCCCTGCATCGCCACCGGTGTGAACACCGGCGCAATGCCTGGCGGCAGAGTGCCACACAGCCGCGCTAACTGCGCCCAATAGCTATCAACGCCTTCAGCACCCGTAGGCAGCACCACCGGCCCCAGCGCGGGAGTGGCTACGCCCCCCCCCCCCCACTCACTGACACCCGGCGGCGCTCCCCTATGATGCCGCCACCTGCATTAGGAACGAACGTATTTACATCAACATCCCCAACAGGTGTATAGTGAGCGTGGTGCAGTGTACTCACCACAGAAGCGTCCACGCTCACCGGCAATCCCACCGCGTCGGGACGCCCTGTACCATCAATTTGGTACTGGCGCCCACTACGCAGTTGACCCGCCATCGCCCCTTCCATAATTAAATATTACGAAGAGACCTTTCCTTCGGAGTCCATGGCCCAGGTCCAATACTCACCCCTTACGCAGAAGGCGAGCTGGCTCACGGCCCTCTGACTCACAGTCACACACGGAAGAACACCAAGATTCAATTCAGTGTACGCTTCACCCTTGGTTTATTGAACCCTCTGCTCTTCACGGCGTCACTAGTTGTCTGACCCGCCCCCTGACTCGCCAGATCCCACATCGACTCTATAGGTGTGTGTGTGTGGGGGGGGGGGGGGGTCAGCCACATGCAGTAGAGGTCAGCCCAGTTGGGGTCTGACCGGTGGCTACCCGTGCCGCCACCTGGCGCAGTGCGTAGGTACTGCGCTGGTGTACGGCGTAGTCTCCGCTGCTACCGCGTGGTAGTAGAGCTCATGTTCAGACTACTACAGTATCAAAACAACCCAAAAGCATCACCGGAAAATATAATTTTATTAAACGCTAAAGCCCCAGTCAGACCTCACCGGATTGAGGAACCAGACAGAAACCGGGCACTGTCCGGTGAAGTACAGTAATGTACGGTTTATATATGGTACCCATCCGGCATGTCCGTTCTATCACCGGTGGTGTCCGGCGGTGTCCGGTACAAGTTTTGAACATGTTCAAAACTTGTACCGGCCATCGCCAGACAGACGTCTATGGTTGGTGTCCGGTTTACATCCGTTTTGTCCATTTCATGTCTGTTACTCATCGTGAGGTGTCCGTTTTGTATCCTAAAGGGTCTGTTGATGGTGCTGCGGGAATTCGGTGTGGCGGTTTTTGGAGCGTCTATGAACAGTCCGGACACCACTGGACTATACAATTCTTTGTCCGGTGGTGTCCGGTATTGGGTACGGTAAGGTAGTCGTACTTTACTGACAAACCCCCTACCCCTGCCTTATGTCTTGTAGGACCGTGAAAATCTTAACAACTTTGGATGGCCCCTGAGGTATTAATAGTTTACTCACCATCAGAGATAATGACGATGGCAATATGTTTTTGTTGGGTTTGTTGGGTGGTTATCGAATCGATCATTTGATGGACTCCCACTAGGGCTCGGAATGGGGCAGTGCCACCTGAAATTAACATGTTAAAAACCGTCAATAAAAGCAACAGTTGGTGTCACTTCTTACGGAAATTTGCGAAATGTGTGGGAATTTATTTATTTGACCCATTTTTCTAATTTTTAGTTGTTTTCTTTTTTTCTTTGAGAAATTCTACGTATGTTCCATCTAAATCGATTAACATCCCCGTTTTCATAATATTTGTGCCGGAATTCTTTTCCTACCTGTCTATGTGTGACAGGTCACACTCATTGTGACTTCATCATAGTTGCTGTCCCTAGGTTAGACCAGCCACTAGCATCATGACCCAGAATCCCACTCAGTCACATTTTCCTAATACTGAGCAAACCAGTCCTTGCCCTATCCTATTAATGCCGAGCGCCAGGCTAGGTAGCGACAAGTATCAATTTTGTAATGCCTGGTACACACCTCTAGTATAAAACCTAAAACTGCGACTAAGTTTGAGTTTTAGTCAGTTTCAGTCTTTAGGTGTGTGACCCCCTATCACACCAGAGCCTTCCGATTCGCAACTTAAAACTCAGTTTTAGGTTTTATATGGGAGGTGTATACCGGGTTTTATAAGATTCGAAAAATGAATCGGGCAGTTTTAGTCAGGAAACGGGATGGGTTGGGTTGTGACGGGTCCTGTCAGGCAGTCAGTTTTAGCGCGTGAATCGTATACGGGAGGTGTGTACCAGGCTTAAGTCATTGGTTTAACTTGGTCGGGGATCTAAGCGATGACCTCCCACAACGGAAAGCCTGCCAGCACCTTCTTAGCAACTGGTTGGGTGAGGACACACGTACATCTATATCTATCACAACCGGACGCGGTTGCCCAATCGGTAGAGAGCAGCTTCCTGCGCGGAAGTTCGGGAGTTCGAATCCTGGTCAAGTCAAACCAATGACTTACAAAATTGATACTTATCGCTTCCTAGCTTGGCACTCGGCAGTAATAAGATAGGGCAAGGGATGGTTAGCTCAGTGTCGGGATAATGTGTCTGAGTGGGATATCGGGTCATGTTGCCAGTGGCCTGGTTTCCCATTGGGGAAGCACTATTAAGTCGTCATGAGTGTGCACTGTCACAAGTCGGTACCCGTCCTGATATCTACCATGGATGTTGCTAGAAAGCAAAACCACAACAAACTATATGTACCATCTGGCAGCAGGTCTTCCTTCCAACCATCCAGTGTGTCGATTAGTTCTTCCGCTGTCGGGATTTCACCCGGCACTACTTGCTTCCAGATCTTGCTATCGTAGGCCACAATGCCTATTCTAGTGCCTCCATTTTCGAATTTTCCAGAATTTCCCAACTGAAATAAGGCACATACAAAAAGAAAATGGTGATCGTCCTTTTGATCACACAAATAAGAGTCGGGCGGACAGTTTTTATTTAAATTTTTTTATAATTTTTCAGTATATCATACAGTTCTAGATGTTTCAATTTTGGAAATCACTGGTTTCACTTTTTTCCGGTGCATCTTGGTATGGGCCTTTTCCCTGAAGCAGTTGCCACACCAATTGTCGCAATTAACACTCTTTTCCCACAATGTTTTCATTTATCCCAGAGAAACTGAAAATACAGAACGATTCATATCCTGCCGAGAAATGTGTTGCATTTGTTGATTCAGCAGTGGAGAATTAAATTGCAGATAATTCATTATTTCCACCACCGAAATACTTTCGAGCAGCAGTGGCAAGAACTAGCTTCATGGGTAGGCCTTCAGAGCTAAGGCCAAATTAAAAAGAATTGATGATCGTCATCGACCCTGTGCCTTAAAAATCGCCCGCCCTGAGAAATGTGTAAACTCTATGCTAGCCCAGCACATTTTTAACAGTTTAAAAAAAATGTTTAATCAGAGGCAATTTTCCAGGCATGGGCGGGGACGATCACCAATTCTTTTAGTTTGTGGTTTTTCTCTTGTTACATTACTTGACTAAGCAGAGGACATTTCAACTGCGGACAATTGGTCTTCCTCATTCCACTGCTCCTTGCCCTATCCTAGTAATACCGAATGCCAGGCTAGGTAGCGACAAGTATCACCTTTGTAAGTAATTGGTTTGATACAGGCCAGGGTTAGAACCCACAGGTTCGAATCCCACGACTTACCAGAACGGTAGGTGGACACTCAAATCGTTCGGTCATCGTGTCTGGAGGTTTTTTCGTTGCATTTGTTGATTCTGCAGGGCAGAATTAAATTGCAGACAATTCATTATTTCCACCACCAAATACTTTCAAGCGGCAGTGGCAAGAACTAGCTTTATGGGTAGGCCTTCAGAGCTAAGGCCAAATTAAAAAGAATTGATGATCGTCATCGACCCTGTGCCTTAAAAATCGCCCACCCTGATTTTTTTCTTTAACTGCTAAAAATATGTCGGGCTAGCGGCAATTCAATTTTCATATCAATTTTGTAAGTAATATGTTTGACTCAGCCAGTGTTCAAACCCAGGATTTAAATCCCATGACCTACCCGAATGGGAGGCGGACACTCAACTCATTTGGCCACCCCATCTTGTTACATATTCCGTCTATGTAAATTTCTTTTTTCAAAAGGACGATCACCAATTTGTTTTTAATTTGGCCTAATAATGCAAATAGGAAAGTAGCAAACCCATAGAGACCAGCAGAAGAATACGTGAGATAGAATAGAATACCAAATCTAAATGCGTAGGTGAGACATTCCAAGATCATAAAGTGCCGGTCGGATGCAGTGGCTGAATCGGTAGAGTGCAGGCTTCCCGTGCGGAAGGTCAGAAGTTTGAAACCCTGTTGAGTCAAAGCAATGACTTACAAAAATTATACTTGTCGCTACCTAGCCTGGCGCTCAGCATTACTAGGATATGGCAAGGGCTGATTAGCTCAGTATCAGGATAATGTGACTGAGTGAGGTATTGTGTCATGGTGGCTGGTTGCCTGTCTCACCAGTAGGGCAGCACTATAAAGTCACCATGAGTGCATGCACTGTCACAAGTCGTGTTCGTCCTGATATGACCATAGATGTTGCTAGGACATGAAACCCCAACAAACAAACAAATCCTAAAGTCTCAGCCACTGTGTACGAATAAGGCCAAATAAAGAAATAGTTGTTTAGCGTCCCTGCCCGACCGGAGAAATGCCCCCAACCGGAGAAATGCCCCCGACCTTCAAATTTATTTGTCGAAAACCCTTCAAATAAATTATCAAGGCTCAAAAAACAAAGCTTTCCCGCCTATTATAATGATTGCGCAATGACCTATGAACTTCATCCTGACAATTTTATAGTAATCTTTATGTTTTCTTGTTCAATTTACAGCTGGAAAGTTTCTATGGTCTTCTGCGCAATGACCTATGAACTTCATCCTGACAATTTTATAGTAATCTTTATGTTTTCTTGTTCAATTTCCAGCTGGAAAGTTTCTATGGTCTTCTCTACCTTCCTATCATGCCTTCTGACCATGAATAACATGGTTAGTTTTCTTTTTCCTGTACACCGCCATTCTACATACAAAATACTAAATACAAATTTTAACCTCCCACCCGACCGGGAAAAACTTTAATGGGTGGACGCTATACAAGTATTTTTTTGTTGTGGTCTATGTTCGGCTCAACACATTAAACATATACAAGGCTACATTTAGATCCAGAGTAAGAGTTGCTTTGATCCAGAGTAACCTAGCTACCTTACGTGCTAAGCCTTGTATAACACTGATTCCTTTCTCCTTCTCTCTCCTTGGAATACTGCCAGACACGTCCAGCACGAAGTACAGGTCCACGCCACCAGTGTCCAGCAATCTGCCCATGGTTGTTCGGCTGTTGTCGTTGACATCCACCATGTGCTTCCTCCCTAACCAGATGTCCTTTCCCTGCGTGGAACAGGGTGTGGTCACAGGAGGAAAGAACAGAAATTTATTTATTTACTTAGGCTTCCACACACATCTATACAGTAAACCCTCTCTAAATCGACCGACCTTGGGACCGATTGTTAGTGGCCCATTTAGGGAGGTGGTCGGTTTAGGGAGTTAGAATATGGTTAGAAATGGTATTGTTATGACCCTAATAAAGCGATCGATAAAGGGGAGTGGTCGGTCTGTGAAGGTGGGCGGTTAGAGAGGATTTACTGTATAAATAAAAGTGAATGTGGGTGTGTTTGTTTGTCTGTGTGTTTGCAAAAGTTTCTGAATATTGCAAATATAGGTCATGGATTATGTGTGGTCTACTCTAATGTATGGGGCAGAGACATGGACAATCTCTAAGAAAATGTACAAACGTTTAGCAGCATTTGAGATGTGGACTTATCGAAGGATGATGAAAATATCATGGACAAAGAAGATCACCAACAAAGAAGTTCTCAGAAAAATTAAAAATAAGAAAAGCTTGTTTGCCACTATACAGACAAAGAAACTTATTCATTTTGGCCACATCACATCGTCAGAGTTCAATATACCGTACATTGTTGGAAGGGAAGGTGAATGGCAGCAGAGGGAGAGGGAGACCAAGAACATCATGGTTTACAAATATTTCACAGTGGACAGGCTTGAATTATTCACAGTCTATCAGAACAGCACAACATCGGGATAAGTGGAGAACCATTGCATCCAACCCTCGACTAGAGGATGGAACTATTGATTGATTGATTGATTGAGGTCATGGATTAAAGTTGCATTTTTGATGATTTTGAAGTGCTGTCATGCTGCTTTCATCAGACTGTACATTATGGTATTTTTTTATAATATACCTTACTTTACTTTGAAGTAACTTTTACTATTTATGGCTAACATTGGAGATATTTTAAGTGGAAACATGACAAATTGGCTTTTGGTATCCATGTCGAAATTCTGTCAGCGTAGGCTTCAGCAGTAAATGGTTATATTGAACTGATTTAGTATTCCCTTCTATGGGGCAACAAATGTTTCATAAGCACACCAGTGTCTAAGTTGGATATATGCAGCATAAAGTTTAGATAAGTGCTTTGGTTTTGAAAACTTGCTGTTTTCATCAGACTGTACAGCTTTAAATAACTCAGTCCTCTACACAATGCCTCGAAAACTTAATTCTAGATTTACATTTAAAGGGTTGAGGCGCAAAAACTAATGAACGCCATGCAGGCCGAAATGAAAGGATGACTACCATATTTGAGCTGAAGCTGCCATCATTCCGATAATCAAATCTGTTTGTTTGCAGAAGCTGCCGCATCCCCTATATCATTCCCTATTCAATATGAAATTGATGGACCTCAACTGGAAAGCTCAACAATAACTTTGATTTTACACAAAACAACTTTAATGGATTTGTTGGGGTTTTCACACCTGAACTCTTCATTTATTTGTGTTACTCAATTCCTGCTTATACCCTACCTTCAGTGAATCCACCTTGTTCTGAACTTGCTCACTTGTTTTTGAATCCCTTGACAGCTCAGCAATGAACACTTCCATTCGCTTTTTCAGATCTTCCTGAGTTGGGTACACATACTGTCCTGTAATTGGTGCAAATATTAAGGCTATAGTCACTCTTTAGACAACAACAACAAATTGGTGATCGTCCTTTTGAAAAAGAAATCAGGGTCGGGCAGACACTTTTTATTTTTATTTTGTATTTTTGATGTAGATGTTATATGTAACCATACGTGATTGCCAAATGAGTTGAGCATCCTCCTCCCATTCTGGTAGGTTGTGGGATTCAAACTCCTGGGTTCAAACCCTGGCTGAGTCAAACCGATGACTTAAAAATTGATGTGAAAGTTGAATTTCTGCTAGCCTGACGCATTTTTAACAGTTTTAAAACAAATACCAAAAGGAATTTAATCAGGGGAGAGCGATCTTTCAGGCACGGGCTGGGACGATCATCAAATTATTGTTTTTTTTACTTTAAAACGGAATTCTCTTGTCTGGTTGATTGAATGATGGTTTTATCTCCAAACACTTTATTGGATCATATCAAGACAAGCACAGACTTGTGAGAGTGCGTAATTACGATGGCTTTATAGCGGTGCCACACCGGGATGCAGTGCAGCCATTCAATCACATTATTCTGACACTTATCCAAACAGCAAGGGTTCGCATTCCTAAAACTAGGAATATTCGCTATCCTCGGGATAGTGGTGAAATAACGGCATATGGCCTACACGGAGCAGTGTTAGCTCTATCCTTGCAATTCTAATCCGTTTTAGCCTATCCCTCTTTTACACTGAGGTTAGCGCTACTTTATAATGCTGCCCCACTGGGAGACCAGGCTGCTGGCACCATGACCTGATATCCCACAAAGTCACATTATCCTAATACTGTGCTAACCAGTCCTTGTCTTATCCTATTAATGCTGAGTGCTAGACTAAGCAGTGACAAGTATCTTCTTTTCTTTATTTTAAAGTTGGTGATCGTCCTTTTGATCACACAAATCAGGGTCGGCAGATTTTTCCGGCAGGGTCGAGGACGATCACCAATATTTGTTTATTTTGCCTTAATTACCACGGATTTTGTTAGGATGTTAAACAACAACAAACAAACAACAAGCCATCCCTGGCAACAGTTGGTTCACATGCCAACGAAGCCTTACAGTTTCGCCCTAAGGTGTACGATATTTTATGTCCAAATTATTACCTTCTGGTTTTTCATAACAGATTATTTTGTCCGAAATGCACGACAGAGCATCTAAAATTTTCACATTTTTCTAGGGGAGTACCCTCACACACCCCCCCTAATACAACATCCCTTAAGGTATTCCAGTTTTGTATTTGCCAATGTTGGCAACCCTGCCTACCTGGGCAAGTAGCCTGTGTTCCTGTCCACTCTCCAGTGTTCAGGCAAGTCCTGACTTGATCACCTAAGAGTGCCGTCCCTTCGTCGCATGTAAACATCACCTTGTTGTCCACATTGTAGTCAGTTCCCTGCTTACTGCCAGAGATAGGTATTCCAGGGTTCCCGCAGTCTGACCCTGTCAAATTTGGGTGGACGGCAAAAAAAGGCATTTGGAAATGTTAAAGTTGGATAGTCCGATGGCTTTGAGTTTCTGTCATCTTTCTGAGATTAATAAGGGCATTCTCTGTGGCGGAGTGGTTAGAGTGTCTGACTTTTTTTTCTAGGTCAGACTCCTAATCTGAGGGTTGGCGGTCCGATTCCCCATGCCCCCAGCTTTGCCAATTTGGATTTCCACCGCTGTGTATAACTTACAGCGTCATCAAAGGCTGGTTGCTCTCATACCATGTCTATGTGGTGTGGGAGGTTAAAAATCCCTTGGGTCGGTAAAAGTGTAGGCTCGGGCTTTCTATCGACCAGCAGTGGAATGAGGAAGACCAATCGTCTATGACTGAAATTTCCCCTGCTTAAACAACTAATGGACCAACAAAAATATATATATTAATTTGATTGTGATAATCTACCTTCCTTTAGTTTGAAGTAACTTGTAGTTTAAGTGGCTATCTTTTGAGATATTTGGAGTGTAAACATATAAACTTAGTTTTGGCAAGCATGCCCAAACTCTGAGACCATAGGTTTCTGTAGTAACAGATTCTATTAAATGGAATCAGCATTCCCTTCTGTGTGGGTCGCAACACATGCTTAATAAGTGCATCAGTATCTAAGTTAGATATGTAGAATCAAATCTAGATAATTGTATTGGTTTTGAAAAGGTTATGCTTCATCTGACAAGGCAGCTTTAAATATTGGGTAAATTGCCCTAAAAGCAGATTCAGTTGATATTGCCTCACAGAACCCAGTCTGAAGAAGACACCCAACATTGGAACTTGAAGTTGGATTGGAAACAGTGCTATGACGCTGAGAAATAACATCCATGTGAATAAAATTAATTTACTAAAACATAACATTTTTCTAAAATGCATGTAAAGCAAAGCAGTACTGGGTTTGATTGAAACCAAGCAGCGGGCTGTAAAATAATGTCATGATTTGGAGTAAAGAGTAAAACCCCAATCACACTATGGTTTGCGACCATTTGACACCACTTTAAACCAAAGAACCCACATCCTTGTGACCTCCTTGCAACAAAACAATCGTCGTCGACCTGTGGGTGACCATTTTCATCGCAAGCAGGTTTGTAGTACAGTAGCTGTAATATATGCATAAAAGACATCCAGGAACGTGCGGAGAACAAAGGATATGTAAATGAGATGACATCATAGAGAAAGGGTGCCAGCGTTTCAGGACCCTGGGTGGGGAATAAAGCATTCAGTATCCAGAAGTCAAAGTTTTCAGACGTTGTACTTTCACATGGTGTCAGATGTGGGGTATGTGAAAGTACAACGTCTGAACACTTTGACTTCTGGATACTGAATGCTTTATTCCCCGTCCAGGGTCCTGAACCATCAGCACCCTTTGTCCATGACATCATCTCATTTACATATCCTTTGTTCTCCGCACGTGCCTGGATGTCTTTTTTGCATATATTACAGTAGCTGCAACGTTTGTGTGGCCAGTTTGGTCGCAAGGGGGCCGGCGACCACTGAAGACCACTTATCATTTCAACTAGTTGCGACCATTTTGTGACATTTTTGCGGTAACCCTTTTTTGTGGTCGCAAAGTGGTCGCAAGCAGTAGTGTGACTGGGCTATAACCGGTTGTTTCCGTCTCTTTTCCTTTCTTTTTTTATTAAACAAAAAAAAAAGTTCTGTGCATAGCATTCTGTCAAGTAGGGCCTATGCCTATAACCGAGAGTAGGCTACAATAGTACACGTCTGCAATGAATAACTCTGTATGCAGTCCAATGTTGTCCAGTCATAGCAGATGTCCTGTAATCGGAGGGACACTCAAATGAAACAAGGACAGTTTAAAAGCTGGTGAAAGCTGGGTAAGGCTGGGTAAATGAAATGAGCAGGAAACTTCTTAATTTAAGAAGCAAAATATATTTTTTACATGGGTCTTCATATTTACCCACTACGTTTGAGTTGAAAAATACAATAAAACATGTAGTTTAATGAACGTTAAAAGTGAAATCAACAGCATTCTATCAGCGCCATCTTGCCTTTTTACATTCTCTCTTATTTCACCAACTTTGTGCTGATATAAGTAAACATTTGATACTGGAATGTGGAATTCCCCTTCCTGTTCCATACTAAAGCAATTTTCTCCAATATTTAGACTACGTTGTCATTCACCCTTTCTAAAAGTATGGGGTGAATCTGTTATATATGAATAGGCCAACTCTCGATTTGACTTTTAAATCCTATCAGGCTTCAAGGATATGTACTCCTAATTTCGGCAGGGGGTTTAGGGGGCCGCTTAAGCTTAATCTGGCGGATTTTACACATTTTAGACTTAAGTTTTCGACACTCCGGACTACTACATGCCTCCTCTCTCTCTATATATTTTTTTTTGTGTGGACAAAACGATGTGGACGTTTTGGTGTACGCGTGTACGCCTAGCTACGCCCCTGCCTATTAATCTACATGATTTAATCAATTATTCACCCCAAATATAGTGGGAATCGATATATAAGCATTTTAACTATCTAAAGTGAGAATACAGCCTTGTTACTTTCCAAAATAGGAATGAAACAAACAAACAAAATTGAAAGTTTAATTCCAATATTTTTCATAATTTTTGGATTGCGGTCTGAACTCTTCATATGTACCCGATTAGGGATTGCTTTGAATGTAGAGTTTACTCACTGCCATTGTCACACCGTTGTAGTTCACCATCCCAGGCCCCAGACTTAGTGCATGTCCGACGTTCGCTGCCAACCAGATGGTAGCCATCATAGCAACGCACCTCCAGCTGGAGAGAAACAGGGCAATGGACTTCTGCAATACACGAGTTCCATGTTCCGCTGGTTCCTCAAGCCCCAGTCACACATAGCTGGACGAGCCCCAGATTTTGAGCCGGACCACCCACGGACCAATGGCCCGGACGGTCCTGGACTGCCACGGATAAAATCACTGTTTTCGTCGATTTTTGACTGGCAGTCACACTTTCCCGGACGAGCCCCGGACGAGCCCCGTACCACCCCCGGTTGCCTCCGGACTGGGCCGGACTGGCCCCAGACGAGGCAGGATCACCCCCAGACTGCCCCGGACCACCCCTGGATTATCCCGGATCACCCCCGGACTATCCCGGATCACCCCTGGTCTTACGGGGGCAGTACGGGAGGGGTCCGTGGCTAGGCCGGGGGTAGTCCTGGATAGTCCGGAGATGGTCCGGGTCAAACTGTGGCTCAAAATGACCCCGGACCACCCCCAGACAGGCCCAGTCCACCACGGACCACCCCCGAAATACCCGGACCACCCCCGGACCACCCCCATATCAGGCCGGATCAGGCCGGATTGAGCCCGGATCGCAAAATCCCCCGGACTGCCCAGAATGTTTTAAACATTTTAAAACATCCGGGGCTGAGCCCGGACGGCGCCGGACGAGCCACGGATCAGGCCGGATCAGGGGGTGTCCGCACGGACGAGCCACGGACGAGCCACGGATCACCCCGGATCGCCCCAGACCACCCCAGATGGCGGTCCGGGGCTCGTCCGGCCCCTGATCCGGATATGTGTGACTGGGGCTTCAGGAACAACTGATGCTGTGACCCAGTACGCCGAATCACAGCTTCAGCTTGCATGGCGGAAGGTGGGAAAGGTGATGAATACACATAAGCCAAGTGGTATTTTATCTAATTGTGAATTATTTGCTGGCACAATTTCAGTGAAGTCTGCATTAGAAATACATGTGTGGCAAGAAAACCCTCTCAAGTATAGTCAATAGGAAGCTTTGGGTGTACAGTGAGTTAAAGTCTGGGGTATTTTGTGGGCTTGAGAGGAGCATCACCCCCAACTTCCACCATGTAGGCAGAACGTATGACACAGCATGCTGGGTCGCAGCTTCAGAGCAATGGAACTCAGAAAATTGGTATAAGTTAGTCGATAGGTGGCACTACTCCTATCCCAGCATAGCTCAGCGATGGGAGCCCAACATATAGACCAGTTTATGATTGTAGGTAATATTACCTCCTCCACCTCTTGCGCTCAATATTATTATTACGACAAAATAAGACATGCACATCATTTAAAATATATACGAGTCATTGACTCAACGACAGTTCAAACCAAGGGGTTCGAATGCAATGTCCTATCAAAATGTTGATGTTTACTACTTTCGGAGGGAGGGGTGGGTGTCTGGAAAAAGAGTACTCTCTGTACGACCTTGAAAATGTTGGCAACATTGAAGGGCCCCTTAGTCAGTCTGCAAAGGGAATCATCTCTTGTTGAAACGCAGATCTGAGCATTTACCGCCTACACTATATTTACTTTCTACACCAGTATACCACCATTTACTGGCTACACCCCAGTACACTACCATTCACTGTCTATACCAGTATACCACCATTTACCATCTACACCAGTATACCACCATTTACTGTCTACACCAGTATACCACCATTTACTGGCTACACCCCAGTATACCACCATTCACTGTCTATACCAGTATACCACCATTTACTGTCTATACCAGTATACCACCATTTAGGTCTAAACCAGAATACCACCATTTTCTGTCTACACCAGTATACCACCATTTACTGTCTATACCAATGTAATGGCCCACGTCCCTCCGACTCTCACTCTTGCAGTTACTCACGGAAGAACACCTAGATTCAATTAGGGTACGCTTCAACCTGGTTTATTGAACCATCTGCTCTCTGCGGCGTCAGTAGTTGTTTGACCCGCCCCCTGACTCGCCAGATCCCACATCGACTCTATAGGTGTGGGGGGGTGGGGGGGGGGGGGGGGGGGGCTCAGCCACACGCAGTAGAGGTCAGCCCAGTTAGGGTCTGACTGGTGGCTACCCGTGCCACCACCTAGCGCAGTGTAGTGGTACTGCGCTGGTGTACGGCGTAGTCTCCGCTGCTACCGCGTGATAGTAGAGCTCATGTTCAGAGTACTACACCAGTATACCACCATTTACTGTCTACACCAGCATACCACCATTTACTGTCTACACCAGTATACCACCATTTACTGTCTCCACCAGTATACCACCATTTACTGTCTACACCAGTATACAACCATTTAGCCTACACCAGTATACCACCATTTACTGACTACACCAGTGTACCACCATTTACCGTCTACACCAGGGCCCATATGCATGGGGCGGTGGTAGCGCTCTACCCATGGGGGTAGAGGGGATATCCGGGGTAGCGGCGAAAAGTCGGTATGCATGTGACCGGGGTATGCAAACCCCCGGGGGTAAAAGTAGGGTAAGCTACCCCCACTCAGTAGCAGGTATAAGGGCTGGGGTAGGGACCGACTCGGGCCAAATCTATTGAATGCGATGATATTTAACAGAATTACATACGCAATAAGTGAAATTTTATCAATTTAACCATAAATTCGAACCGTTATTAAGGCTACCGCTGCATTGGCGGTGATATTAATAGTGTCGATTCGACGAATGTAAAGTAAACAAATCGCCGCACCGTCGCTATCCATGCTGGCACAATGCCAGCGGCAATGTTTTAGGCCCAAATCTATTCAATGCCATCATATTTAACAGAATTACATACCCAATAAGTGAAATTTTATCAATTTAACCCTAAATTCGAACCGTTATTAAGGCTACCGCCGCATTGGCGGCGATATTAATAGTGTCGAATCGACGAATATAAAGGGATTTCCCAAATCTATAAATAAACACAAGGGTAGCTACCTCCTCGCCGATTTGGCTCCATGCATACCCCGTGACCCATTTCTTATCCCCGGCGATAGCTACCCCGAACTCGGTCCTTACCACCAGGGGTGATAAATAATTCTTCATGCATACGGGCCCTGTTTACCACCATTTACACTTCAGTAAACTTCCATTTACAGATTGGCCTTATATAGATTTCCTTACCTGACTTCCTTGTCCTTGTCTGTGTAAAGCACCAAGCTGATGGTAGATCAAACTTCCGTGTTCAATCTCTCCGGCCTGGGGACATTTGATAACTGAAAATAAATATTTCACTCTTTTCTTTTTCTGGTAACACAACAAAACTTGTTATCTAAAGCTGCATATGCCGATAAAAATATCAAATTTTCTAAGCCAAAACAATTATCAACATTTGATTCTACATATCATACTGGCGCACTTATTAAGAAAGTTTTGCTACATAAGCCCTGTTCACACGGACAAAATGTGAGGCGCATTACACAAATCGAATCCGCATCACGTAAGTCGGTTGCGTCCACACGGACAAAATTATCCGCATCACAGGAATCGATTCACGTAGACTACCTCGCTTAGGTGGTTTACAGGATCCGCATCACGTGAGTCGAATCAGCCCTAATCCGCCTCAGACGTGCGTTCACACGAGAAATGTGATGCGGACTATACAAGTCGCTTTCTACGAATCGATTTACATCGTCCGTGTGAACAAGGCTATAGAAAGGAATACTGGGGCAATTTAATAAAAACCTGTTTCTGCAACAGTCTATGGTGTCAGAGTACTGGCATGCTTTCCAAAATGATTATCGCATGGTTGCACTTCAAATATCTCTAAAGTTAACCATTTAAAATAAAGGTTACTTCAAGCGAAAGTAATGTCAATTATAACAATCCATTCAATATATTTATCTCAGAAATGGACAGAAACTCAGATCCCATTGGACTCTGCAACTCTAAAGATTGGAATAAATCGGTTGTCGGTACAGAAGCACTGTTTTTGCAATCAGATTTGTTCAAAGATAATATAAACTGTTACTGTTAATCTCAATATTATATGGCCTATGCTATTCATTTATTGGTTGATTTATAGGCTGGTTGGTTGATTTATTTATTGACTGGTTGATTGACTGATTTATTTATTGGTTTATTGTCTGGTTCATTGACTGGTTCGTTGGCTGGTTCATTGACTGGTTTATTGTTTGGTGTATTGATGGTTTATTGACTGGTTTATTGACTCGTCCATTGACTGGTTCATTGCCTGGTATGTTGACTGGTTCATTGGGTGGTTCATTGACTGGTTTATTGACGAGGTCATTGACTGGTTAATTGACAGGTTTAATGATTGGTACATTGTCTGGTTTCTTGACTGGTGTATTGATTGACTTGTTAATTGACTGGTTAAATGACTGGTGTATTGGGTGATGTGTTGGCTGGTGTATTGAATTGGTTTATTCTTTGACTGGTTTATTGACTGGTTTATCGATTGACTGGTTGATTGACGTGTTGATTGATTGGTTGATTGATTGGTTTATTGACTGGGTTATTGGCTGTTTTATTGACTGCTTTATTGACTGCTTTATTGATTGATTGAATTATTGTTTGATTGATTAAACTGTATCTATTGAATATGAGTGGGTGGATTTGGTCGGCGTCCCCCTTGGTAGTAATCTTGTTGCCTGTGCACCCCAAATAATCACTGAAAACTAACAATATCTAACTAACAAATGCCCAAAATAGAGCACTAACAATACGCCCAGGGAAGAGTAAACTCTTCTCAAAGCAAGAGCTGCATCAGATAGTAGGAGTAAAATTCTTGACAAACAGGCAACAGGATCATGTAACATTATATGCATATAACAAATCTTGAACCAATAAAAACAGGAGGTTAAAAGGAAGCTCCACAAGAAACAACAATGGTTCGTTACTAGAAATACTCAAATTAAAATGCAGTGCATATGATTACAGTGTAGCTAACAATAACATGAGTGGCAATATTTATAATAAACTGCCACCTGCCAAACGAAATGTAGAAACCATATCAGTGTTTAAAACTGCATAGTCCAATGAAGAATCAAATTTTCAAAACCAAAATAATGATATAGATTTGACTCTACATATCTAACTTAGATATTGATGCACATATTAAGAAGGGAACACTGAGACAATTTGATAGAACCTGTTACTGCTGAAGCCTATGGTGTCATAGTTTTGGCGTGCTTGCCAAAACTAAGTTTACATGATTGAATTTCAAATATTTCAAAACTTATCCATTTAAAATGAAAGCTTCTTCAACCTGAAATAAGGTAGATTATAACGATCAATTTAATATATTTATCTCAGAAAAATTACCAAAATGCAAAACCATCGGACTATGCAACTTTAAGAAACTACTCAAATATAATGTAACCTAGAAAAACAGATGATGTTTAAATGGATTAACACAATGTGTAGTGAAAGCTGGATTTTGGACTATTTACAATCTACAAACAGCTACAAGCCATAAACAAGAAGCAAGAAAACCTAAATTATTACTAAAACTAAATTCAAAAGATTTGAATCAAATTGGACTAGCGCTGCCCAGTAGTGAAAACAAGTGTTAGCACACTTATCCGTTATGAGCACGGTAAATAAATTTATCACAAACAAAAAAACTAAAAATGTAAGCAATTTAACAGCCTAGCAAATAACATTAAGATAAACAACAAGTGAGACAAATTCATGTTATGCACACAGACATGCTATGGCATATAATTGCACATTTAGGAGATAATCAAGGTGGTGGATAGTGTAGGTTCTGCAGTGAGTAACAATAAGGAGTTACATAAAAATATATAGAAGTATATATCATCACTATGCAATAATAATAATAATAATAAAATATTTATTTCCACATGATCAATGTACACATAATTTGATATTTATATCAGTAATTTGTTCACATGAAAAAGGAGAAAGCAGAAGTAGAATACTTATGAGGTGCTTTCCCCATTTAAAAATACCACAGATACATTGCTTAACCCATAGAAATAATAAATAGAAAAATAAAAGTTAAAAGAATATCAACATAAGCCTCAATACTGTAAATTACATGTCGATATTTATGTACTAGACTACTATACAAAATACAAAAGTTGCTAAGGCTCAACAGACCTGGTCTGGGGACGAAGGGGGAGTTAAGGTGAATAACAACTCTACCAACAGACTTTGCTTCGGTTCTGAGGTTCAAGTAGGGAGAACTAATCTCATTGTAAGCGCTGCCGGTGAATACTGACAATGCATCACATTTTGGTGAGATGTCCTCACCTACAATGAGTTAGAGATTATGTATTTGGAAATGCAGGTATGCAGGTATTGCAGGTATTGCAGGTATAGCAATACCTCAGGGAGTTTGATGCCCCTGCCCTGCAGAGTTGTAAAGCACTGCCTTGTGGTACAGGTTCTTGACAGAACCGAAGGCTAAGGGAGCAAACCCTAAACAGAAAACCATGTCACTGTGGCAGCATTAAGGGCGGTTGATGTATGGAACTCCCAACATCTCCCGACCAGCCACTGCAGGGACAAATAGTTTTGCGCCTGTCTTGACATGTTCTTGCCGGTGTGAAACCTCTATTTGCTCCCCGAGAGAGTGCCGCTGGTAACTTGCAAAAGCCAGCAGCACTTCAACACTTTTGCAGGCAGCTTTCATGAAATGTACATTAAATGGAGAGCGGCAGTCAAGTAATGAAAGCAGTCTTTGTCGCATCGCGACCGACAGCATGATGATGATGATGATTTGGAAATGAGGGTGTGATGGAGTCTTTCCAATTCCATCCGCAACTCATTATTAAATATTTTAGAGAAACGGATTTTTACTAAGTTCATTTTCTATTTTTAACTTGAAAAGTGTTGCTGTTGATTTTATTTATCATATACCACTTGTGATTTTACCACAGTTGCATGTTCTTTTCTCAGACATTTCTGTGCTCTATTTTACCTGTTTGCAATGTAATTCTTTAGTCAGATATGCTTAACCACTGTATGACTCCCAATAGCCGATGTTTACGTTTTGTGCTGGGAGGTTGTTAAACAAGCAAACAAACAGTCAGAAAGAAACACTTACTGTTACATGTAGGAAAGTCCTTGCTCCAGCCATTTTCTCTGCATTTTGCAAACGCCTTGTCATGATCGACGAAGTACTTGTCTTCACAGACATGATGTACCCACTTGCCAACCTCCCACTTTTGTTTTTTTGGCAGCATGTGAGGAATGGTTGGTAGGCTACAGGCTATTTCTGCAGAAAATACAAAAATAGGTCAATAGGTTTAGTGGGGGGGGCTGAATCTCATCGCACTATATTGCTACACATCTCATACAAAGATGTTGTTAGCAATGCAGAAGTATGTGCCAAGATCCAGCAGGCCATTGAACCACACAAAGATCTCCTGATGATCGTAAAGAGAATTCTGATGCAAACTCCAGTTGTAGGACATATTTCCCATTCATCAGGTAAAGCACATTGAAAGGGGGAAGAAAATAAGGCAGACAGAGGAAGAGGTGGGAAGACAACATCAGGGAATGAACAGGCGTGGAGATGGGCAAGTTCCAGAGGGAAGTGGAAAACAGAGAAAACAGGAGAAAACTGCAAATGAGATGACGTCATGGAAAGTTTAGCCGGCGGGTCAAGCGTGCCCTAGGCCGTGAATAAGCCATTCAGTATCCAGAAGTCAAAGTGTTCAGACGTCGTACTTTCACATGGTGTCAGATGAGGAAGAATGCTGCTAGCTAATACGTTGCCGGGTTTGCGGCCTCCTTGTCAGCTTGTCCTCAGCCACAATGCGAGATCAAACTGGAAAACATGGATCAGAGCATATGATATTTACGCTACTGCGGCAGGTGTCGTATTGAAGACAGAACAAGTGCAATGCTGCATCTTTCTTCACATAGCCGGCGAGGAGGCGCAAAAGGTCTTCGCCAATATGGATATCGCTCTCGCTGATCAAGATAAGATTGTGCCGCTTACGGAGGCATTTAGGGTTTATTGTGTCGGTAAATGCAGTATCATTATCACACGATATAAATTTAATTCACACAATCAGGCGACAGAAAATATGGCTACATATATAACGGCATTGAGGGACAAAGTGAAGGATTGTGAGTATGGTACGGTGGAAGAATCGCTATTGCGCGATCGGATTGTGGCTGGCGTAAAGAATGTGAATTTATGGAACAAACTGCTGCAACCTATGGAGTTAACGTTGGAAAAATGTGTCAGTATATGTGAGATGAGTGAGTTTAGCTCTGCGCTGTTGGAGGACACCAAGTCAGACGTGGAAAGTAAGGAAATTGATTTCATACGTAACTATGCTAATGTGCGTACCGGTGCACCGGTGGTTCGGTCATCGGCGACGCCATCTTAGAAATCACCATCTTGGAACACCGGCAGTGCTGGAGAGTTCAAGAACCGCTGCCAGAACTGTGGATATGAACACTGCCGGGGAGTTTGCCCAGCAAAAGGAAAGGCTTGTGTAGCCTGTAAGAAGATCGGGCACTTCGGTAAGGTCTGCAGGAGCAGGCTGGGCAGGGTCAACAAGCTTACCATGGAAGAGCCCGACCCTCATAATGCTGAGCAAGACCCAGATCCGGCGGAATTCAACGTCCTGGCAACTGATCTCTTCGTCGGTGCCGTCGACCGCGGTGCTGGTCAGGATGCCGAGCTGTGGCACGCGATCGTTCAGGTGAACGGTTGTCCTGTCAAGTTGAACCTCGACACCGGTTCGGAGGCGAACGTGCTGCTGAGGTACGTCTTCGACAGAGTTGCTCCGGGGCGGCTCCGGGCCAGCTGTTCATTGGTGACGTTCTCCGGTCACCGGATCACGCCTGACGGGGAGGCACTGCTGGACGTCAATGACAGAGTGCTCAAGTTCCAAGTGTTACCGGATTGCCAGCCTATTTTGGGCAAGCAGGCTTGTGTGACGTTGAACCTGCTTGTGCGGGTGGATGAGGTACACTGCGCTGCGCTGACGAACATTTCTGAGCCGACGAACATTCCCGTGCCGACGAACATTTCCGGGCCGACGAACAGTGCCAGCGCTGGGGCGGAGAAGCTGGTAAGCGAATACAAAGATGTCTTTCAGGGTTTGGGGTTGATTAAGGCAAATGCTATCATTCATGTTGATAGATCTGTTCAACCTGTCAATGATCCGCCTAGACGGATTCCGTTTGCCATTCAGGGCAAGGTACGCAGTGAGCTTGATCGCATGGTTGAGTTAGGTGTCATAGTTGAACAAGATGAACCTACCGAGTGGGTTAATTCTATAACTATTGTCAAAAAAACAAATAAGATTAGGATTTGTCTGGATCCGACTAAGTTGAACAAGGCGATTAAGAGAGGGCCTTTCCCTACTAAAACGATTGATGAAATTATTGCCAAAACGGCAGATGCAAAGTATTTTTCAGTTCTAGATGCAAAGACCGGGTACTGGCAGATAGAATTAGATAACGAAAGTTCACGTTTGTGCACGTTCAATACTCCGTGGGGCCTGTACAGGTACACCCGTTTGCCTTTTGGTATCAAAACCGCCGGTGACATTTTTATTCAGGAAATGTGCCATGTCATGGGCGATATACCCGGTATTGGGATAGTCACGGACGATATTTTGGTATATGGGTCAACGGTTGAGGAACACAACGAGTGGCTCCGAGCCATGTTGGACCGAGCTAGGTCGGTTAATCTGAAGTTAAATGATGCTAAATCTTTGTTATGTAAAACAACAGTAAAATATGTATGTCATCAACTTACCCAGCAGGGTGTAAAGCCTGATCCAGACAGAATACAAGCAATAGTTGACATGCCAGAGCCTCGTGACAAACAAGGCGTCCAAAGGTTCCTGGGCATGGTTGGATATGTACACAAGTTTATACCCAACATATCCGAGATAGCCAAACCACTACGCACGCTCCTCGCAAAGGACGTGGCATGGCACTGGCAAGCCGAACAGCAGGGCGTGTTTGATAAGTTGAAGGAGAAATTAAGAACTGCTCCTGTGTTGTCATATTACAATGTTACGAAGCCCATTGTGATTCAGGTAGATGCTTGTCAGTCAGGTTTAGGTGCTGCATTAATGCAAGATGATAAGCCGATCGCACTCGCATCTCGTGCGCTCAACTCAGCGCAGTGTGGATATGCCACGATAGAAAATGAAATGCTCGCCATCTGTTTCAGATGTCAACAGTTTCATGAGTATATCTTTGGCAAAGAGGTTCAAATTCAAATGGACCACAAGCCGTTGGTGGCGATAATGCAGAAACCAATACATAAACTTTCGGCTAAAATGCAGAGGATGTGGATGCGATTTCAAAATTACAATATTCAGTTATGTCATGTGAAGGGTTCTTTGATGTTTTTTGCAGACACGTTGTCCAAGCAGTTGGCGCGTGACTGTATGTTTTGGCCGAATATGAATAAGCAAATTGAAGATAAGGTCAGTCGGTGTGACACTTGCCAAAACAACCGAACAAATTTGCATAACGAGCCCTTGATCAGTCACCCGATCGCCTGTCAGCTGTATGAAAAAGTTGGTGCTGATTTATTTGAGTTAAATCATAAGAATTACCTGATAACTGTGGATTACTACACAAAGTATCCTGAGGTAACGTTGTTGGGCGATACGTCATCTGTCACTGTTATTGAAGCGTTGAAAGAGAATTTTGCAAGACACGGTATTCCTGGTCAGGTCATTTCGGACAACGGTCCCCAGTTTAAAAGTCATGAGTATAGGGAGTTTGCACTATACTATGGGTTCAAAGCCGTGTATTCCAGTCCTCAGTATCCTCGTAGCAACGGGCAGGTAGAACGGTTTGTGCAGACAGTCAAGGACATGTTAAAGAAGTGCGAGAAAACTGGGTCTGATTTTCAGTTAGCTTTGCTGAATTATCGTAATACTCCGTTGCCCATCCTGAATGCGTTTCTGGCTCAGCTGCTCATGAGCAGACGGTTGAGGGGCAGGTTGTCTATGGCGGAGGAAATTTTGGTGCCCGAAAAGCAAAATCCAAAGGAAAGACATAGCTAAACGGCAGTGAAGTCAGAAAGCGTTTCATGACCGGAAGTGTGGTAAGCCGCATAAGCCTATGAAAGTTGGGGATAATATAAAGTACAAGAATCACCCTGGGGAATGAAAAAAAGGGGTTATTTTGGGACGAACAGGTGTTTCTGGGAGAGAATATCAAATTTTGAAAGAGTCAGGTAACATGTTGTATCGTAACCAGGTTCAGATTATCAGGGCGCCTGTGGGGGGCAACCTGAACCCGGCGTGCAGATGCAAACTGGGTCAGCGTCAGTGCCGAATGTAAACAGTGCGGCTAATCTAAGTAGGTCAGGTCGGCTGATAAGGCCGGCGAGCAGGTTAGACCTGTAGTGGGTCAGTGTAGTTTGAGAGTGTACACGTATAGGATGTGCATGTAGGTTAAGATGTGTTTTCAGCTATGAGAATATTGTATGATATTGATGGACAATTTATGACATCATGCTTGCGGCCGGACATTGTGGACTAAAGTGCATTGAATGCTCAGACGTTGCAAGGACTTGTGTTTAAGTTAACTACGCATATATGTTTTTGTGCATTCGTTTGACTCTTATATTGTTATTGGCGTTATTATTTTGAAATATTTCATGTTTCAGAAATACTTTGAGGGGGGGATGTGATATATGCGTAATAGACGTACAGTTGTGTGGTTAATATATGTTAACGAGATGCAGAGGTTGAGACAAAGAGATATGTAAATGAGATGATGTCATGGAAAGTTTAGCCGGCGGGTCAAGCATGCCCTAGGCCGTGAATAAACCATTCAGTATCCAGAAGTCAAAGTGTTCAGACATCGTACTTTCACAGGGGGGACTTTCTTTTTATTTAATGTGATAGTCCATTATAAGCCCCACTACCCCAGAGTGGTGGTCTCAACTGCACTGACCCTTGTTGATACTTCACATTGGCAGGTAGCAGAATGCTAACAGGGGAGTAGTCCCAATGCTGGTCTGTTGCAATAATAATTAGTATTTTTGACTAGATGAAATAGGTTGAG
The DNA here is from genome assembly GCA_030323885.1 of Branchipolynoe longqiensis. NCBI lineage: Eukaryota > Metazoa > Annelida > Polychaeta > Phyllodocida > Polynoidae > Branchipolynoe > Branchipolynoe longqiensis. The sequence goes on along the minus strand of JASIRB010004241.1, from coordinate 134,034 downwards.
TAAGTAGGTTGATAATAATGGTGGGATAAACTATGTTTGGAGGATTGTTGAGGAAATAGTATTCTACTCAGATAATTTAAATATCCGCCTATGAGATTAAACATGTTTCAGTTCTATTTCATAGAGAAGGTATGTCTGTCTGTCTGCATCCTTGCCGTTGTCATACTAACAACTAGAAGGGACCATTAAGGCTGAAGGATTATAATGGAGAACATAGCCATTATAGTTTTGGTATGTTGACATATTACCAATCAAGCCTCCTAATCAGAGGGTTGGCGGTTCGATTCCCCGTACCCCCATCTCTGCCAATTTGGATTTCCACCACTGTGTATAACTTACAGCGTCATCAAAGGGTGGTTGCTGTCATACCATGTCTATGTGGTGTGGGAGGTTAAAAATCCCTTGGGTCGGTAAAAGTGTAGGCTCGGGCTTTCTATCGACCAGCAGTGGAATGAGGAAGACCAGTCGTATATGACTGAAATTTCCCCTGCTTAAACAACTAATCGACCAAAAAAAATAAAAGAATAGTAATTGTGGACCAGGAAGCTTGTATGTAGCTCTGAGATAAATACGCTTGCAAAAATTACTAACAAATGATTCAAGACAATAAACCACAAACTAATGACTAAAGCCATTCAGCATAGAAAACAAATTCTATCATGAAGTTATATGTTATAGACAGGGTAAATAAACCATCATTTAAACAATAATAGTCCACAATTTAAGCATTGTAGCCTACCATCTAAATAACTCCCAAAGAATAGGTTGCTTCAAGATGCACAAACCATGAATCATGATAAGAGTAGAAGGAAAACAATTGTCAAGAAAAAACAAAAAAAACTAACATAGATTTACTAACCATAAACACCAACTATAAGAAAAAGAAAAAATCCGAAAACTGCCCAGCATTGAAAACAAGCCCGATCATCCGGGCTTACATGTTATGGACAGCATAAACACCCCATCAACAACAACAAAAAAAGTAAAGTTGTCCTGTTTGGGTTATTGTCCCTTCGCCCCACCTGCCTGTCTACAAGTCACATTAGGCCAACCAAAAAAATAGACATTCTTGTTTCTCGAGAGTAGTTTATCAGAATTTGGGTTGGATGGTTGTTTATTTTTTTTAAATAAATTCATTGGGTTCAGGAGGTTTGGCTAGTGATACTTGGAACTTAAATCTATTGGGGTAGAGAAATTGGTCATGCAATTGCCAATAAAATAACTTACCTTTAATATTACTAGGAATTAAACCCCAACAAACAAATAACCTGTCAGAGTGGCCGATGAAATTGTGTAGGCAGTTTTTTTTTGTTTTTATTTTTTTTATTTGACTTTTTCATCTAAATTGCTATCACTAAAAATGGTTGGGTGTAACTGAAAATTGAGCCGAGAAACAAGTGCGTTATCTTTAGCTTGGCCTTATACCGATGCATGCTGGAAAGGCCTCGTCCCACGCGCCGTCCTCGCAGATCACGTAGAAGGCATCCGGTTCACTGGTGTTGAGCCGGAAACCCGGCTTGCAGGTCAACTGTACCAGCTCGCCATCGGACTTGTACACGTTTCTTATCTCCATCTCCTCCAGAACCCACAGGTCATCACGCAGCGGGATGGGGCAGTAGATGCTGTTTGCTGGAGACAGGGAAAGTAGTCATAATTATAACAATAACAATAATAATAATAATAGGAGAGTCCATCAACTCTGTGGGATTGGTTGGTTGGTTGTTGGAGTTTTATGTCTTGGCAACATCTAAGGTCATATCAGGACGGGTACCGACTTGTGACAGTGCACACTCATGGCGACTTTATAGTGCTGCCCCACTGGGAAATCACAGCCACCATGACCTGAAATCCCACTCAGTCACATTATCCTGACACTGAGCTAACCGGTCCTTGCCTCTGCTATTAATGCCGATCACCATGTTATGAAGCGACAAGTATCAATATTTAAGTCATTGGTTTCACTCGACCAGGGATCAAACCCATGGGTTCGAATCCCACAATCTACCAAATCGGGAGACGGATGCTCAACTCATTCGGCCATCCCGTCTGGTCATTCTAGGGGAAGATAGAAAGAGAAACAATGAAATGAAAGAACAAGGGACAGAAAGAAAGAAAGAAAGAAGGAAAGAAAGAAACAAAGAAGCAAACAATCAATAAAACAAACAAAATAGTGTTTTTATTATTCGCCAGGTGGCGTCAAGGCGAATTCAGTGAGTTTGTTAGGATGTAGTTATTACTACACTCAGATTGTTGGTGTCATAAATAGCTCCTTAACAGAAACCCTTTATCCAAGGTGTTGACTTGTCAGTTTTGTATATATGGATGTATAGTTGATATAAATGGATGTAATAGATATATGTGCTCTATAATCCATTATGGGAATATAAACAAGGACACTATTGTAGTAGGCTGCACTGACCTCTCAGGCAAGTAACCACATAGACAGGTAGGCATGGGTAGTGTGTTGATATTAGGGAGCCTAGGTGGTGTAATGGTTAGCACACTGGCCCGGAATGCAAAGAGATGTGGCTCTAGGCGCAATATTTCCCATTTTCATCACCCCCACAACACTATCTATCTTCAGTTCCCTATGTAATAGTTTAGCACTTACCCTATCTATCTGACTCTGTGTAGTATGACATGGGCCACATTTGCGCCACCTGTGAGGGGCTCTAGGCACTGTATGCCAGCTGCGTCTGGCCGCTAACGCCTATAGGCCTGTCGGGACGGTCAAATTTTGACATGATATAATAGGAACTAATATAATAGCATTTAATATATCTCCGCCAGAGAATATATATCTTCTTGTCAACCACATCAGTCTTATCGTTGTTCTGTTTATCTGGAGCCAACTGTTTATATGTATATATATATCAGAATATATTTGTATATATTTATCTGTATATGTATCATATTGGAATGTAGTATGGCATAAAACTGCTTTATTTTGCACACTTTATATAAATGGATGTAATAGATCTATATGTACAGTAAACCTCTCTAACCGACCACCTCCACAGATCGACCACTCCCAGATATCGATCGCTTTATTTCGGTCCCAACAGTAACATTATAATCATTATGACGCATCTCGAAAGCGTGCTGCCGACACGTAAAATCACTTTTTTACGTTGAGATGCATCAAACTTTTCGGCGCAGGGGGAAAAGTTGGATGTCAGCGCAACCTGGTCGATGTAAGCCTAGCTTTGGTCCGACGTAGTGATAATGTATGTCGACGCATGAGAAAAAAAGAAAAAAGTTTGGCACAACACGTGGCTAACGTGCCTCTCGCGCATGCGGTGGCTACCTAGCATTGGCATAACATGCTCCCAACGTTCCGCTACCAACCGCTAAACGTGTTGCACAATGTATGAGAGTGTAGTGCCAGCGCATGGGCGATGCATGTCCAATGACAGTCCAGAGCATTTCGGCAGTGTGCCAGCGTGCACCCAGCATACGCGACGTTTGCGTAACGCGTGAGTAACGCATGCAAAATTGCGGGGGGCACCCAACCCACACCCAAAATGCCCATGGCACATTCGCAGAATGCCGGCAAACGTTATATACGTTAAGCGAGCGCCAGATGCACGCCCTATAGGTCAAATACGTCGCGACACAGTGGAGAAATGCCAACCTTGCATCGGCCATACGTTATGCATACGTGAGAACAACTTTGTCATATGTTGGCATTACGTTGCCAATGCGCGGACTGAGCGCTCTCCATCAGAGGAACAAAAGTAAATGTAGGACAACATAAGAACAACGTTTCTCCAATGTGCGTCTAATGTATCTCGATGTACGCCTAATGTATGTGTAACATAAGCACCCATGCATTGTCGTACATCGAAAGTTTGTGCATGCACAAAACTTCGCCAACCCCCTGACACGTGCCCCGTATGTCAACGAATGTCGAGGTACATTGACATATACCGACACGCGCCTAACGCACGCGTAATGCATAACGACGTATCCCGACATAGCGGAAAACAATCACATACATCGCCATACGTTTGTGTGATGTGTCGTAATGTGACAGCCCCATAAGGCACGACTACATAAACTGCAGGGGCTCCAAAATAGAGCACTAAGAATATTATTATTATATGTAGGCCCCTGCTCTTATCAGCCAGAAAGTTGAATTTGGAATAGCAGTGGCTATGGCAATTCTCGTTTATACGGTTAACCTCATACCATTCCCACATTGCATGGATAGTGAAGTATAAAAAAAACTTAGTGGATACGACCGAGAAGTCTAAGAATCCATGTGATTCCCTGTGCCTGTGACGGCCCTATCCCATACAAGATCATAAAAAAACTACTTTCACGTGTTTATAGTAAAATACACTAAATGTCAGGAGAGCGACTCCCTGTACCCGTGACATTTTTGGACCATGTAGGATGGCTGACTTGCTGAGTGTCCCGTGCCTAGTAGTAGTGGAGCAGATAACTGTAACAAACGTTCATTTCTGGAAACAAGCACCAAAATTGGCACACATACTCCTTAGGGCGTGCTCTTTTGATAAAACCCATTAGCCACCTAAAAATTCAAGATGGTGGCCATTTTTCAAGATGGCCACCATTGAATATACAGTAATATTGCATTTCACAATAAAATCGCAAAGACTTGTCCTATTTGAATGATATTGGTGTCAAATCATACATTTTTGACTATGTAGAATCCGAATTTGGAACTATGTACCTACTCACTAGCTTCCTTGTACCATAATATCAGTCCCGGAATCATAATTAGGGTAAAAAGTGCCCATATCATAAGCACCATCAGTCCGATATATTATTGGATGTACATGTAGGCAGTAGGTCTATACTTGTTTGTCACTTATTGTCTTGCTGCCTGGATGAGTATACTACAACACTTCTAAACCTCGCATCTGCAGCTGCACCATGCCGTGCAGGTCAGACCAAAGCGGTAGCATTTGCATCGACTGCAGCATTCCGACTTCCATCCACACTTGGTCAGCTGCTGGCAACTCTCTGCAATGGGTGGGAGCTCTGTCCAAACAATCTGCCACAGATCTCCTTTCTTGGTCCAGCCCCAGTTGGCAGGAGTCTGTGTTTCTGGTTTACATACTGTTGACTGACTCCAGATGCAGCCCTCCTGGTAGGCAGCACGCCTCACAGGCTGCTTCAGCACTGATCGGTTTGGAGGAATGGCTTCGTACGGCCTCTGCTTCCGAGCAAACATGTCAAACCTCGCATCATCGACACCTTCAGCTGTGCTGGATCTGTCGTACATCATGACCACAAACTTCTCCAAGATCTTCAGGTCTTCATCATCCACTACTGGTGGGTAATGGCTGAGTTTGCTGAAGACACTGGAAGCCTCCTCACAAACATCCCAGGTTTGCCAAGCAGACTTCTTCCCTTTGCCACGGAATGCTGAAACGACATCGCAGCCAGGGAAGGTATGGAAGAAGAGCATACCCGTGTTCTTTTCTGCAAGAGTGTAACACAAGTCATGTACAGGAACCCACCTCAAGTACTGTCCTTGGCCAAACGCAACCCACAACTGCTGCAGACCTAGCTCCTGAAGTGCCTGCAGAACACTGACTGTGATGACGACAACATCTGTGTCGCTGGCTTTCACCATGATGACTTTGCTGCTTGCTTCTGTTGCATGCCTGGCATGCACAAAGATCCGCGTGTCAGCTTCTTCTTGACTGCATGGTGCCACACCAGCCAGATTGATAGTGCGGTTGCTGACAGCACCTTCTTCCTTGGTCACAATGACCACATTTGGTGTGGCGACACATACAATCTTATCAGCCAGAAAGTTGAACAGCTTATCTTTGTTGTCATTTTCTCTCAGGAGGTTTCGCCAGTTTGAGGGAATTTTGCCCTTCCCTGTCACCCTGCGTATCACCCCGCGTCCTCGCTTTGATCTAGTTTCAGCTTTCAGACTAGATGGCCGGTAGACATCAAACATAATATCTGTTCTCTTGTACTTGGTAGAGTATGCTTGTATTGTAGGAAGGACATCGAGCATTGCATACTCTTCGCATGTCTTTGAACTCCGCTGGCAGACTGTTCACCAATGCTGCACCATCAATGATGATGGTGTCGGCATCTGGCTCTGCCTCAGGGGTTGTAACTTGGCTCTCAAGAATGGTCATGAGGTGGGATTTCTGACAGGTGTGGAGCTTTCCACCATCACTGAGGGCAGCAGGATGTAACTGGTTCTCATGATGGAAGAATTCCTTCACGTCACAATCTCTGCTCTGGCATGATATGAACAGGTTGGTGAACAGTTGACAGTCTTCCTTCAGCACTTTTTGCATTGAAGAGTCAACAGAGGCTGGTACCTGTCAGAAGAAGTCAACCCTGTTCTTCTTGATTGGTTCATAGAAGGTGGATTCTTCTTCCCCTTCCAGTACCTTCATAAACTCCTGGAAACGGACCATGCCTTTCTCAAGGTGTATGCCAATCAGCTCGGCGGCAGTGTGGTGAGCAATATCCTTTATATCAAGCGAAAGCAGGTCCCGACTCTCCTCCTGGAAAGGATTGCCCATATCTTTTATGGCTTGTGAGAGCTTTTCTACTCTCTCAAGGAACACTCCTTGTGCTTGGTCTGTCTCCTCATGGTGGCTGGTGTGTTCAGTACCCTCTTTGGTCACACATGCTGCCTCATACTGTGCAACCATGTGGCTGACTTCAGGACAAGCTATCTTCCATCTTCTCAGTGCTGATGGGTCTTCAGTCATGCCGATCGCACCCCTGTCTACATTGATGACAGCGTTGGCCTGCTCGTGAGCTTGGTCAATAGGCATTGCTGAGAACCATCAGCTCGATTTGTGTACAACAAAGTTTCCACTCTGGAAATCCTGAGCCAGCTGAGGATGCTTCTGTTCCAGGGTCACCATGTCTCTGTAGTGGATCGGAAGTGTTTGCAAAGAAGTATGGTATCAGCTTAGCCAGTGACTGACAGTGCAGGAAGAAGTTGGCTTCCCTGAATGATCGGATCAACAAGAGGATCACCAGTTCCATTGACAGCACCATATACCATACATGAAACTGGGCACTTTGCAGTTTGCGACGTTCACACCAAGCTTCGAAGCTAGGCACCTCTTCGGGTTGTTCATCTGTCTCTTTTGAGTAGTCCGTGTGGGCTGCCTTCAGAACCTTGTACAGACTGCATGCTGTTATCTGGTGCATCTGTTGTGTCCTAGTGATGCTCGAAGCTATCAGGAATGAATCTCCTGTCCCAGGAGATGTTATCCCTGCCTCCAAGAGGGCTCCTGTCCAACCACTGTCCTGCAGTAGAGTTCCACTGGACTTCAGTGTGCCATCTCAATATGCAAGCCTCCGAACATTATGACGAACTTGTCCTCACCGTAGACTTCAGGCCAGTGCCACTAGACCTGCTTGGCTACTGCATATATTGGCTGGTCAGCAGCAATGACTGGCACCTGACCGGGATTCAGAAATGCCACTATCTCCTTGATCTTGTCCATCACATGTTTGACTGTAGCAACCGAGTGGGCCTGATCTCGCAGCAGAGGCAAAAGTGATGTAATGCTGACCTCAAATGGCTTTCCTCTCTTCTGTGAAGCATGAAGGGCTGACCAAGTCACATCCACTGGCCGATCTGTCACAGTGACCTTCTCCAGCCACTTATACTCCATTGCCAGTTGTGGCCTCAGCAGACTGGTGTCGGTGTGTCACACCACTCTGGGGAGGAGAGGGTTTCTTCTTGGCCACAAACTGAAGAAGAGTGAGTGGAACGGACTGCTCGATGCACCCCTCATGGAAGGTTCCATCAAATGTGGTCTTGTGGTCCAACATATGTCTTCACAAGATGTTAGCGGCTTTGCCAAGGATCATAGCTTCACTATAATAGTCAGAGGCTTCTGACAAGACAAAGCCAAGTTCTTTCTGGAAAGCCAGAAGAACATCCCTTTCCTGCTTGTGAGCTTCCAACTCAAGTATTTCTGACAGCAGTTTTTCCTTTGTATCGAGCGAAGGACATACAATAATATGTGGAAGGATACCATTTTGCATGCTTGACAGACCTGTACAATAGAGAGAGGACATACCTCAGAGCCACCAAGAGACTGGAATAGGAACGTGCACCCGAAGAGGGTGCCCACCCAGAGGCATTCTCAGAGCTAGTCACATATCTAGTGGAGACCACCAGATCTGGTGAGGGTCCTACAGTTTTCCAACTTGCAGACATAGTTCACCTATATGCCCAGCACCTGGAACAGCTGGGTGCTGATGCACCTGTTGTCAACCCCACAAACTGGACATGACACGATGCGGTGGGGGGGGGGGGGAGTGTTGAGAGACTTGCAGTGGAAGGTGTAGAGTAGTAGCTCAACAGAGCGGATGTCAACGCACAGCCAGGGCACACTGGTGGCACCGCTGCTGTGAAACTCAGCATGGGGTTCAGTATCAGTTGAATAAATACTTTAGTGTCGGATTCTACATAGTGAAAAAAGTATGATTTGACACCAAGATCATTCGAATAGGACAAGTCTCTGTGATTTTATTGCGAAATGCAATATTACTGTATATTCAATGGTGGCCATCTTGAAAAATGGCCACCATCTTGAATTTGTACGCAGCTAACAGGTTTTTATCAAAAGAGCAATCCCCAAGGAGTATGTGTGCTAAGTTTGGTACTTGTTTACTGAAATGAACGATTCTCCTGTAATTTGCAGTTATCTGCTCTACTGTAGCAAGAAGTACATGTATAACAATATAAATAGGGCCTATATATTTGTCTGACAGTGCCATTTCGTCGCAACTGTCCACAAATACCAAAATTGTGATTCCAAAAACGGTTATTTAACCATGGGTTTGCGAGATCATAAACAAAACTTCTGCATGGCCCATTAATATAATAAAATATACTAAATGTCAGGAGAGCGACTCCCCCTGACCATGACGGCTCTAGCCCGTGTAGAGTGACACAAAGAGTTTATAATACAATAACGTGTGTAAGGAGGCCAACTCCCCATGCCCATGACGGCTCTAGCCCGTGTAGAGTGAAACAAAGTGTTTATAATACAATAACATGTGGAAGGAGGGCGACTCCCCATACTGTGAAAGTACGACGTCTGAACACTTTGACTTCTGGATACTGAATGGTCTATTCATGGCCTAGGGCTCGCTTGGCCGCCGGCTAAACTTTCCATGACGCCATCTCATTAGCATATTCTATTGTTCCAAACTCTGCATCTCGTTAACATATATTAGCCACACAGCTATACGTCTATTACGCATATATCACACATGCCCATGATTGCTCTAGCCCATGTAGAATGACACAAAGTGTTTATAATACAATAATATGTGGAAGGAGGGCGACTCCTCTTGACCATGACGGCTCTAGCCCGTGTAGAGTGACACAAAGTGTTTATAATACAATACCCTGTGGTAATCGATTAATTAACTCAGGTCTGCCGAGCTACTTTTTGGCGCATGCGCACATCGGGTCAAATAATCAAATACGCTTCTCCATGCTTGGGGTGGAAAAATGGTGTTTTAATCCAAATCCTTTTTGTTCGTTTTAATAACCGACATAACTACAGCAAAATAGGATTTCAAGTATTTTGTGGTGCTATAGTTTAGTTATATTTCCATTTCATTAATCTAGGTTATTACAACCAAAAAACATGTATGACTGGTAGTGGTGGCTGTTATCCCGCAGGATGGTACCATCGCAAATGTGACATCATCGCTCCTAGCCAACCCCAGCCAAGAGGTGGGTTACTGGGGTCGGGTCATTTTGCACACGGCACGTGTATTTCTCGACTCCACTCACAGTGTTCGATTTGAAATTGTGACGACTTGGGTGATTCGAGTCGCCCATGTCGTGTTAATCGATTACGGCCTGGAAGCCGGTGTCGCAGTTTCCGCCGTCCGCCAGTTTCCGCGGTACGCATGCACTCAAATGAATTGTCAATGGCCGTGAGCAATCTTCATACAGTAAAAGTGACATATCTCTAAAACCACACCACCTAGAAACGAATCGCTTGGTACACATATAGAAAAAATGTTTACCAAAAAGATTATATTAAATTTATATGGTTAGGGTTCTTGATTTCTATTAATTTTGAATAAAACTAATGGTTTGCACTGTGCGTTCCATCAAACTCAAGGCATTGTCAATGGTTATGAGCAATCTTCATACAGAAAATACAGAAAAAGTGAAATATCTCTAAAACCACACCACCTAGAAACAAATCACTTGGTACATATATAGAAAACAGCTTTACCAAAAACATTATATTAAATTTATAAGGTTAGTAATGATGCTGTTCGATTTTGATGCATGCACAGAAGCTATGCGTACCGCGGAAACTGGCGGACAGCGGAAACTGCGACAGCGGGTCGGGTTCAGCGAGTACTCACCAGTTGGCGGGAGGGCAACGGTGGAGCCATCGAGTGTTATTTCGCAAAGTTGCAAATCGACTACCGGAAATGGTGGAGGATGTCGGTGTTAGACAGTAGGTGGCGTGTGTGTAGAAAGGGAGGTGTTGATCGGTGGGTAGGGGGCGGGGGGATCAGTTCCTTGTCACGCCCAAATTACCCGTTTCGCCGACCAACATGACCAATTGAACTGGAATAATTGATGATAGGGCGGCTATCGATGGCTCAGCCATGGCATAGAACTAGAGCTTATAATACCATTGGATAAACAAACTTTTTTTGTTTCCAACGTTCCAAATGTAATTTCTACATTACCATTGTGGTCATGACAGCTATTGATGGTACCGCCATGGCACAGATCGACACAAAGGCATAAAATAAATGTATACAGGAACAAATGGTAAATTGTACAAATGGTGAAAAAACAAGTGGGTTGACGATTCCCCTTATCGATTTTGTTGATAAACGTGATTAGCTGGAGGTGGAGGTGGGAGACCAAAGTTCATCGCCCATCTCAGTGGCAGTAGTGAGTAGTCAGCTACCAAGCCACAAACACAAGTTAAAGTCCTCCATGCGGCTAGTAATAGTAGTATGCACATTGGTCGTGGATACTGTAATATATGCATAAAAGACAACCAGGCACGTGTGGAGAACAAAGGAATATGTAAATGAGATGACATGAGAGTTGAAAGGGTGCTGGTGGTCTACGGCCCTGGACGTGAATAAAGCATTCAGTATCCAGAAGTCAAAGTGTTCAGACGTCGTACTTTCACATGATGTCAGATAAAATCATGCCGCCTGCTAACATGCTGACGGGCCTCAGGCCGCCAGCTCAGATCATCCTGTGCAACAACGCACGATCGAACTGGAAAACATGGATCAGAGCATATAAAATATATGTCACGGCTGCAGGAGTCGTAATGAAGACAGAACGAGTGCAATGCTGTATCTTCCTTCACGTCATGGGTGAAGAACCCCAAAAGGTTTGCGCCAACATGTCCATCATGCTCGCTGAGGAAGACAAGATTGGACCGCTTACGGGGGCATTTTAAGAGTATTGTACCGGTAAATGTAATTTTTTAATAATGCGCTACCGTTTCAATTCTCATAATCAAGCCACAGAAAACATGTCCACGTATATCACAGCCCTCAGAGACAGAGTGAAATATTGTGAATATGGGCCGGTGGAAGAATCGCATTTGTGCGATCAGTTGTTGGCTGGAGTCAAGAGCATTAATTTGAGAAACAAAATGCTTCAGACAGCTGATCTTACTCTGAAAAAATGCATAAACATGTGCGAGCTCAGTGAGTTCAGTTCTGACCAGTTGGAGCAAAAGAAATCGGACGTGGAGGTTAAGGAAATCGATTTTCTGAATAGATATACAACTGTGCGTACAGGTGCACCAGTGGTTCGTCCGTCTGGGCCGCCATCTTGGTAATTGCCATCTTGGAAGGCCGGCAACAGCACCGGTGCAGGCGAATTCAAGATTCAATGCCAGAACTATGGTTATGAACACCGCCGGGGATTCTGTCTGGCATGGGGCAAGATGTGCATTGCCTGCAAGAAGATCGGGCACTTCGGGAAAGTTTGCCGGAGCAAACTTGGCAGAGTAAATTTTTTTTATTTGTTTTATTTTTTTTTATTGAGGCTGTATGTATACTGTCCATAGCATGTAAGCCCGGGTACCCAGGCTCGTTTTCAATGCTGGCAAGCTGTAGTGTTGGTGTTGTCTTACCAAACAGTAGCTGCTGATAAGTTATTTGATTGTCTGCATTTCAGTAGCAGATAGACAGTTTGTAGGTATGTTTAGTAGCCTATGTTAGCTTTTTGGGGGGGCGTTCTCGGCATTGTATTTTTGTTCTATTCTTATTACTATGTTAGTTGTTTTCTTCAGGTTCTATGTTAGTGTTTTGGGGTTTTCTTGGGAAGAGTTTTCCACTTTTTTCTACTTAATTCTATACTAGCCTGTTTTATTTACATGTCCATAGGCTTGTACGTAATAGGTGGTTGAGTTATGTTTGCTTGAATTTGATTTGATTTATATTGTGGGATATGTTATCTGGCTTTGGGCTGTCCAGTAAATGAGTTGACCGTGGAAGAACCCAACCCTCGCAATGCTGAACAAGACCCAGATCCGGTGGAAGTCAATGTGTTGACGACGGATCTGTTTGTCAGTGCCATCGACCGCAGCACCAAACAAGATGCCAAACTCTGGTATGCAACCGTCCGAGTGAACGGCCATCCAGTCAAGTTGAAGCTCGACACAGGATCGGAGGCAAACATTCTTCTGAGGAACATCTTCGACAGGGTCGCACCGGGGTGGCTGGTGAACACCCGGTGTTCACTCATGACATTTTCGGCGCATCGAATCACTCCCGACGGTGAGGCATCGATCAGGATCGATGGCAGAAACTTTACATTCCAAGTGGTGCGGGACTGCCAGCCCATCTTGGGTAAACATGCTTGTATTGTGTTGAACTTGCTGGCGCATGTGGATGTGGTGCATTCTGGCGTGCCGACGAACATTTCCACCCCAAACATCCACAGCTCGCAAGCCAAAAATCTGGTAAGCAAATATAAAGACATTTTTCAAGATTGAGGTCTGATAAAGTCGAATGCTGTCATTCATATTGACAAATCTTTACAACCTGTTGTCGACCCATCTAGGAGGATCCCATATATGTATGCTATTCAAAACAAGGTACATGACAAGCTTACACCCATCTGCCTTTTGGCATCAAAAGAGCCGGTGACATTTTTATTCAGGAAATGCACCATGTCATGGGCGATCTACCCAGTATAGGTATAGTAATGGACGATATTTTGGTATATGGGTCAACCATGGAGGAACACAATGACAGACTAAAAGCAGTGCTGGACCGAGCTAGGTCGGTAAATCTTAAGTTAAACGATTCAAAATCTTTGATATGCAAAACTAGAGTAAAGTATGTAGGTCATCAACTTACCCACCAAGGCGTGAAACCAGATCCAGACAGAATACAAGCGATTGTATACATGGCAGAGCCGCATGACAAACAAGATGTGCAGAGGTTCCTGGGCATAGTCGTCTATGTCCACAAGTTCATACCAAACATGTCCGAGATCGCTAAGCCACTGTGCACGCTCCTTGTTAAGGATGTCCTGTGGCACTGGCAAAGCGAACAATAAGTTGCATATGACCAACTCAAAGAGAAGTTGAGAACTGCTCCTGTATTGGCATATTACGATGTAGATAAACCCATTGTCATTCAGGTAGCTGCTTGTCAGTTCTAGGTTCTGTAATAATGCAGGATAACAAACCAATCGCACTCGCATCTCGCGCGCTTGACTCAGCACAGTGTGGCTAAGCCACTATTGAAAAAGAAATGCTCACAATATTTTTCGTCTGTCAGAGGTTTCATGACTATATCTTCGGCAAAGAAGTTCAAATTCAAACTGACCACAAACCGTTGGTGGCAATCATGCAGAAGCTGATACATAAGCTGTCAGCACAGATGCAAAGAATGTGAATGCAATTACAGAATTACAACATATAGCTCTGTCATGTTAAGGGTTCTCTAATGTTCTTCACAGACATGTTGTCCAGAGTGCACAGTGCTAATCGAAGAGAACAGCTCTGATTGGCTCAAATTATGGAAAGGTCCCATTCAATACGTCCATTATTTTGTTAGTAGTTTCTTGTTCAGACATAGTTACACATATATGTATCTTTTTCACAGATTAAAGTGCTTGAAGTATATTTTTAATTTATCTACATCAACTTCTGTTTAAATCACACAATATCAGGACTTAAAGAATGGGAAACTATTTCTGCAAGGGTATGCTCAATATGGGACAGTGGTCACCCATTTTTCCTCCTTTCCTCACTGTGGACCCTTCTCGATGGTTCTGGTAGTTGGGTTCCAGTACTCATGGTTTCCGCTAGTGCCGCCTGAATGCAAGTCCAAGTTGCTTGTTCATGGAGAAGGGTCCACAGCGAGGGAAGGAGCAAAAACGGCTGACCACTGGGTCATATTGAGCATACCCTTGCAGGATGAGTTTCCCATTCAGTAAGTAGTATATTGTGAGATTTAAACAGAAATCAATGTAGATAAATTTGAAATATACTTCAAACAATTTAATCTGTGCAAAAGATACATAAATATGTGATAATGTCTGAACAATAAACTAGTCAAATAATATTTGACTAGACCTCTAGTCTGTGGAGGTCTAGCCTGGTCCCCTGGCATTCATTTGCTCAGGCAGAGGCACAGGAGTTTTCAGCTATTATCGCTCAGTTTCCAACCTGGTCCCCTAGCCTTTGTACTGGAAACAAGTTCAAACGGGCTCAAACGAGTTCAACCGTGGCTAGTTGGATAACAACCGTGGCGGGTTGGGTCACTCCGTATAGCGCTGAATATGCTTATGTGTTCGTGGCAGGGGACTAAGCTAAGCCACAACGAGCACAGTGGCAACCTCTGTTGAAACAAAGGCCGGGGGACCAGGCTAGGGTTCTGGTGGCAAAATGAGGCGAGTGATCAATAGATTTTGTGGAATTTACAGTTTATTAAGGATATGAAAGAATGTACAGCTGTATATAATTAGATATTGAATTAATAACACAATAATTAGAAAAAAAAGCAATAAATAAATAGAATTTAACGTCGGACATGTCTGAGATACGTCCGACAGGCTGTCAGAAGGCACCACCTAGTGAGGGAAGGAAGAACTAGTCCTTTCTCAGCACTTATGACATTATATATATTGACCAATATATATATATATATATATAATAAAATATTGACTAATATATATATATATATATTAGTCAATATTTTATTCGTCTGAATACATAATAATTTTGTCAGCGCTGAGGTTCTGGTCTTCCTGCTGTTGGAGCGATCTCTTTTGGTTTGGACATGGTGATTGGGAAGTGAAATGTGCTGCATTGTGTGCAGCACACCACATTCTGAACATTGAAAGTGGGGGAGCAGCCTATGCTGTATAGTGTACAGCATAGCTACGCAAGGTATATGCATCAAGATAGAGTGTGCAGTAATGTACATGAGTGGTTAAATCATATGCTGCGGTTGTATATCAGTTAGATTTGGTTTTAATAATGGTTTGTCTTTTAATAGTGCAATACTGTGCACATGTAGTGGTTTATAGTGTGTGCACTACTGGTTGATGATGTAGTTATTCAGTCATGTTAGTGTGTTTTGAATGTTATTATGTCATTGAGTTAGTAGTAACTGTGGATGCTTGCTTGCTTGCTTGCTTGCTTGGGGTGGTTTGTAACCCTACGATGATTACTGGTTGCAGAACTTCAACATTATAGAGAGGCTCCGATAAATCGGCCCAATCTTTGGTTGAAGATTAATCTTCAGTAGGGACGGTTGTAGAAGCTGGGGACATCTTTACAACGTTGTAATGGTGAAGCATCGGGGCGACCCCGAATCTCTTCGGTCCGGTGGTAGTTGAGCACTTGTATCCAGCAGACAGCAGCAAGGGTTTCGAGGAAGGGTGGGTAAAGATGGGTGCAGCGGTGGTTCCAGCAACGAGAACAAAGCGAGAGAAATGTAAAAGTACAGGGCCCCACCCAAGCACACAACTCCCCTGGTCAGGGGGGTGAAGTATGCCTGGGAGAAATAGAAAGGGTAGAGTCTAGGAAAGAGAAATGAGGAGAATTGAGTCAAAGGACCATGTCTATGGTGACCACCCAGCGAGCCATAGACACGGACAGAGTAAGAGTAGAAAGTTAAATGCTGGCGGACTCCCCTTCCTGGAACTCTTTTCAAACATATCAAGGAGGAGCAAGGCCAGCGGAGAGGAGATAGAGAGAGGTGTGGATGAAGTGCGGTCTGGATAGCAATTATGTGTGTGGATTGGAGGACTGGGGCCTATATGGGCAGGGGGCAGACAGGCAGGGCGAGAGAAGGCAGGAGAGAGGGCAGTAGTCAATGCATCATTCAGCAGGTCTCGTTCTATATTTGAATAACCATATATATATATATATATATATATATATATATATATATATAGATAGATAGATAGATAGATAGATAGATATATGAAGAGCTCTTTATATGAAGAGCTCTTTTCCAAAATACGATCTACAAACTTTGTAGACCTATCCAATTGGCATTGCAAACCCATTATTTGGATTGATGTTTATCACATTTAGGAAAAGAACTCTTCATATATATATATACATATATGGATACATGTAAATGTATGCATATATATGTATGTATGTATATATATATATATATATATATATATATATATATATAGTTGTGACACCCACCTTTGCATTCAATGGTTTTGATTGGTCCGTTGGCGTCACGGGTGACTGACTTCCAGAAGAACTTGAGGCAGCTATTATTGACTGTCCGCGTACAATGTTTTCTTCGTCTCCTCCTACAGACAAAGGTGAGTAAGCTCTCTGGGTGCCCACTGTACCCGGCTTGGCAAGTCACTGTGGCCGTGTCGCCCTCGCATTCTCCATTCATCGTTACCTAGCCAATCGCACAGGAAATCATAAATACAAACAGGCTCTTTTCAAACTCATTTCAGCCCAATTATCGTGGAAATATGAAGAGCTCGTTTTCAAAAACGCAATAAGCGCCGATCAAAAAATTGAGTTTGCAATGCCAAGTTTGTGGATCTTGTTTTGGAAAAGAGCTCTTCATATATATAAAGAGCTCTTCATATATATATATATATATATTATATATATATATATATGAAGAGCTCTTTATATATATATATATAGGAAGTTCTACGAAGAGACAAGGAACGATAATATTTGGTCTGAAGAATGGCGCAAGCTGGCGCAGAACCTTGAATATATATCAACGGCGGACACGACGGTACCAGGAGCCGGTGTAGGACGTTCAAAACACTACGCCGTTCAAAACACTACGGTAGTGTTTTGAACCTACGTTCAAAACACGACGGTAGTGTTTTGAACTTAGGTTCAAAACACTACTGTTAAGTTCAAAACACTACCACTACGTACGTTCAAAACACTACCCAAGTTCAAAACATTAGCTGACCCTGCTGCGGCGTTTGAAGCACGTATTAGTAGTATACGCTGATAGTGCTGCGGCGTTTGAAGCACGTATTAGTAGTATACGCTGATAGCGCTGCGGCGTGTGCACCATGTATTAGTATACGCTGATAGTGCTGCGGCGTTTGAAGCACGTATTAGTAGTATACGCTGATAGTGCTGCGGCGTTTGAAGCACGTATTAGTACTATACGCTGATAGCGCTGCGGCGTGTGCACCACGAACGTCAAACGTCATCCCTCCCTCCCTCCCTGTGTGTGTGTCTATGTGTGTGTCTGTGTGTGTGTGTGTCTCTGTGTCTCCGTGTGTCTCTGTGTGTGTCTCTGTGTGTGTCTGTGTCTGTGTGTCTGTCTCTGTGTATGTGTGTCTCTGTGTTTCTGTGTGTGTGTCTCTGTGTCTGTATGTGTGTCTCTGTGTCTATGTGTGTGTCTCTCTGTCTCTGTGTGTGTCTGTGTGTGTCTCTGTGTCTCTGTGTCTCTATGTGTGTGTCTGTGTCTGTGTGTGTGTCTCTGTGTATGTGTGTGTCTCCATGTCTCTGTGTGTGTCTCTTTGTCTGTGTGTGTCTGTGTGTGTCTCTGTGTGTGTGTCTCTGTATGTGTCTCTGTGTGTGTGTCTGTGTGTGTGTCTCTGTGTCTGTGTGTGTCTGTGTGTGTATCTCTGTATCTGTGTGTGTGTCTGTGTGTCTCTGTGTGTGTGTCTCTGTGTCTGTGTGTGTGTCTGTGTGTGTGTCACTGTGTCTTTGTGTCTCTGTCTCTGTGTCTGTGTCTCTGTGTGTGTCTCTGTGTCTTTGTGTGTGTCTGTGTGTGTGTCTCTGTGTCTGTGTGTGTCACTGTGTCTTTGTGTCTCTGTCTGTGTGTGTGTCTCTGTGTCTATGTGTGTGTCTCTGTGTGTGTCTCTGTGTGTCTGTGTCTCTGTGTCTGTGTCTCTGTGTGTGTGTCTGTGTGTGTCTCTGTGTCTGTGAGAAGAGCAGATGGGATGGCCGAATGAGTTGAGCAACCCTCTCCTGCTTTGGGAGATTGGGGGATCCGAACCCATGGGTTTGTGGGTTCGAACCCTGGTCGAGTCAAACCAGTGACATAAAAAGTTATACTTGTCACTTCCTAGCCAGCCGCTCGCCATTATTAGGATAGGGCAAGGACTGATTGGCTCAGTGTCAGGATAATGTTACTGAGTGGGATATCAGGTCATGGTTCTGACAGCGTGGTCTCTCAGTTGGGCAGCACTATAAAGTCCCATGAGTGCGCACTGTCACAAGTCGATACCCATCCTGATATGACCTTAGATGATGCTAGGACGTTAAACAACATCCAGCAACCGGCTGACCCACATTACTACATACTGCTCCACCCTAAGAAAATAGAGTAGTGTTTTGAACTTAAAGGTAGTGTTTTGAACTTAAGGATAGTGTTTTGAGCGTGGCCACAGTAGTGTTTTGAACTTACCATCAACCAGGTTCAAAACACTACCGTAGTGTTTTGAACCTAGGTTGAAAACACTACCGTAGTGTTTTTGTGGGGTAGTGTTTTGAACTTACTACACCGGCCAATGCGCCTGCGCGCTGCTAAGGTCCGCGCTCATACAACCTTGAAACGACTTCTTCTCCGATACCTATATATATATAATGTTATTATATAATTTATATATATATATATATATATATATATAGCCGCTACGGTGCTATCTATATGTGTGGCCCAGGTAGCTTTTATTAAATAATAATGAAATAATAATTATAATATATATATAGATGAACAGCTCTTTTCCAAAACACAATCCACGATCTAGGCATTGGCATTGTAAACTCACTTTTGTTATTGTCGCTTATTGCGTTTTGGAAAAGAGCTCTTCATATGTTTAAAGCTGCATAGTCCGATGAAGCGTCAAATTTTCAATACCAAAGCTATTATCTAGATTTGATTCTACATGTTTAACTGAGATATTGATACAGTTATTAAAGATTTGTTGCCACACAGAAGGGAATAAATGCTGAGCCAACTTAAGTGAACCTGTTACTGCAAACGCTGCTGGTGTCAGAGTGTTAGCGTGCTTGCCCAAACTAATTTGACATGTCTACACTTCACATAGCTTAAAAGTTAGCCCATTTAAAATCAAACTTACTTCAAACTAAAGTAACGTAGATTATGACAATGAATTTAATATATAAATGTATCAACTTTAAATACCCAGGATTTGATTTCAGGCTTAATGATAAAGATTGTTTAAATACAGATGGCTTCATTTCCTATCCAATTATTGAGATATATTTAAATGTATGAGGATTCATTTCAGGCTCCAGTCATAGAAAAGAAAATTCAATACAAAAGGTTTCATTTCAGGCACCGCCATGGCGATCTATTTAAATACAAAGGGACTCATTTCAGACCAAAAGATAGAAATATATATATATAAATACATAGGGGCTCATTTCAGGCTCAATCATGAAGATATATTAAAATAAAAATGTCGAGCTCAATTTTCCTTCCCCCTCTCCCATTCCATGTCTACTCCCCTCTCCCCCTCCCCTCTCCTCTCCCATCTCCCCTCTCCTCTCCCATCTCCCCTCACTCTTCGCTCTCCCCATCGCCTCTCCCTACTATTTCCACTCTCCCCTACCCTTCTCCCTTCCCCCTTCTCCCATTCCCCTCTCGTCTCCCCTCTCCCCTCTCCCCTTCCATCTCCCCTCTCTCATGTCCCCTCTCTCATTTCCCCTCTCCCTTTCCCCTCTCCCATCTCCCTCTCCTGCTCTCCTCTCCTGCCCCCTCTCCCATCTCCTCTCTCTCCTCTCCCCCCTCCCCTCTCCCTTCTCATTCTCTTTTAAAACAAGGCAGACAAAAGAAGAGGTGGGAAGACAACATCAGGGAATTGACAGGCCTGGAGTTCGGCAAGTCTCAGAGGGAAGGGGAGCACAGGGGAAAGGCTGGAGGTACGTCCGCCCCGTCTAAATACTTCCGAGCGAGTGGCTTGTTGCAGGGAGCAGATGGGGTAAGGGGGGATAGGACACTCCAGAGATTATTGCATGCGATAATGGGATTATCACTATCCATATATATATAGATATATATGTGTGTGTGTGTAGTTTTCACACATCGTACATACCTGATGAAATATGGAAACTTCCGGTGCAAATTCTTCACACATTGGTCCTATGAAATGATCAAAGTAAACATCAAATAAGTATATAATCTTCACCAGAAATTATATATACACACAAATTTCTGAGTTAGTGGAGTATTACATCAGTGGAACCATACTCTACACAGATACCACTGACCATAATAATAATTGATACCATATTTATTTCGGTATGATCAGCAAATCAATGATATATTTATTGTAAAGTCAAATGACTATCCTCCAGTCTACATGTACAAATCACATCCCCATAATATTTTTAAAGCCTGACAACTACCTGCTTTGGTCTATTTTGTTCATGCTGATACGACCTCATCATATTGTAATGGCCCATGGCCCTCCGACTCTCACCCTGCCACACACACACGGAAGAACGCCAAGATCCAATATAAGTATGCTTCAACTTGGTTTATTGAACCAATCTGCTCTCCGTGGCGTCCACAGTCATCTGACCCGTCCCCTGACTCGCCAGATCCCACATCGACTCTATAGGTGGGTGGGGGGGTGAGCTAGCCACACGCAGTAGAGGGCAGCCCAGTCGGGGTCTGCCCGGTGGCTAGCCTGTCACAACCTAGCACAGTTCAGTGTAACTGTGTAGGTGTGTGGTGTAGTCTCTGCCGCTACCGCGTGGTAGAAGGGCTCATGTACAGACTACTACAATATCAGCCATAAATATATATGTGATGTATAAGCATTATGCGAGTATAAAGCTGCGTAAGGGAATATATATATGTTGATTACTCTGTACTACTTTATAACACACTATGTTATTGACCAATCGTCTCTCTGTATCTATATACCTCCTACCACAATGCACTTCGAGCCGCACTTCCGTCGCCTCCACTGTCACTTGCGACCGGAATTTTTTGAAGCGTCAACATCTCTCCCTCCGCACCTCACCCACCACCGCCCCCGCCCGCCGCCCGCCAACGCCGCAGCTACCTCCGCATCGACCACATACGATGTCGGCTGTATACTGTGCTCTCTGCGCATCGACGCACAGAGAGGGCGACCTTGACGCCTGCTCCCGTAACCAGATCGAGAGTGAGGTGGACGGTCAGCCATCACGTCTATCGCGCAGAGCATCTGCTGAAAGACAGGCGAGATCTAAGCAGGAGGGGGACGTCTCCTCAGCCATGCAAGGCATGTCTATGGAGGACCAGGTGAAAGAGGCGAGGCAGGACATCCGCGAAATGGAGCTGGAGGAGGAGATGGAGAAACTGGACGAGCTCAGGGAGAACCTACGCAGACGCAAGGTCGAGCGCCAGGTGGCGAGAGACACAGGCGTACGTGGCCCGGAGAGGGCCCGTGGTCATAGCGGACAGGAACAGTCCAAACACGGATCGAAGCGTGAGGCGAATCCTACCACTACAGAACATTCCAGCTACGGGACGCGGGCCTCCCGACACCGCTCCAGGGGAAGGAGGTGGAGACGCCACAGTGACTCCAGGTCCGGGAGCAGATCCAGCAGCAGCACGAGGAGGCAGAGAAGTAAGTGGTCCCTTCGTAAATACACTGTTGCGCGCAAGGATGTTAAGAAACTGAACCCGTACGAACTGGTTGCTGCCTCGGCACTATGGTGCCTCGACATTGACATGGACTCTCTTTCAAAGAAGGACTATCGTACCTTCCTTGAGCATATTCATTTTCTGTCCGTAAGAGCCATGACTGATGATTTCAAAGATGCAGCACATGTCGCTTATGACTCGGCGATTAGAAAAAAGGCGGAGGAGCATGGCTTCGCCGCATTTGCCGAGGCATTCCAGGGCGCTAGCGTGATACATTATGGTGCGCAACAGATGAAAACTAAGCGGGGGACCACTTACAGTAGCAAGCGGAGTAGCGCGGGGGTGTTAAGAAATCCTGCTACCAGTGGAACAAGGAAGCCGGGTGTCCCCGGTCAGAGGAGAGCTGCCACTTCGCTCACAGCTGTGGGAAGTGCGGTAGCCGCTCCCACAAACAATTCAAATGCAATAGGGATTGACGAACCGTTGAGCACCGTCTATCCGAGGGGACTGTGTTTCAGACTTTGGAGAGGCCTAATCTCGTTATTAAGGCAGATATCGGTGCCGACACATCTTCTGTAAATGTTTCACACGTCCTTGCTACACCTGATGACCATTGTTCTAATAAAGTTGATGTTGGCGCCGCCGCTGTTAAAAAATGTTTCAGGAGCGGTGGTGCTGAAGATATCGTGATTACGATGAATGTTGCTAAGGTTGAAGCTGACACTGTTGTTCTTGATACAATGCTGATACAAGCTAATACTAACAATGATCTGACCCCAGGTACTGGCCATGACCAGAATAACAAAGATTCAGATGCCATTTCAAATCTAAGTTGTGGGGTCTTTAATGTAGGCGATCAAATTACATCCAGCCAAGTAAAAAGTACCGGCCAGGATCGCCCTCAACCTGGTCCGCCGGGAATAGGGGGGGACGCCGTTGAAGATAAGGATGGCTTTATTGATGCTACAATTTACTAGATAGGCCGCCAGTCAAGGGGGGGGACCCGACGGCGGGAATGGTAAGGTACCCATAGTCGGGGCCGCCTCAATTTTGATTCCAGCAGAGGGGGGGTGACGCTCTAAGAAGTAGCAGCCCCAAATTTGGCGGGAAAGAAGACCCCCATCTCACTGTAAACAGTAAAGACTGCGCTAATGTCTGTGCACACAGTAGCTGGGATGGCTCGACCGCCCATTGTAGTGACAGTGCCAGTAGTGGTAGGCAGGGCGGGAGGGGGGACAAGGGCGACACCCACACACCCAGCGCCGCCACAGCCTCAGATCTCGCCAGTGGCGATAACACCCACAGGGGGATTGACGCCAAGGCCTCTTCTAAGGGGCGTGAAAGCCCGCACCGGTTTAGTGATGACGGTATAACCGGTTGGGCTGAGCCCGAGGGACATGAGGGCGGTGGCTGGTTGTCAGTAGTCTATGAAGATCACGCCTTATCAGTGACGGTTCGCAAGGTATTAGATCAATTTTCCTTTCGCGTTTATGATAGTTGTGCCCAGGGCACTTGCTCCTGCATACACACTATAGCGGACTGTACTGGCCAACTCCGGCCTTGCAGGGTGTTCAGTGAATTATTTTTAAGGGGAGACTCTGATCCTGATGACCAGTATATCCTAACCGGGGCGGTCTTCGGATTCAATGTAATTAATCCCAATTGCGACTTAAAATACATGACTAACTGTAGGGTTCCCAGAGACACATATGACAGATCTACGATTTCGGAGAAGCTTACCAGCGAAATCAATAAGGGTGGCATTTCCGTGGTAGATGACCCCCCCGCATGCATACACAATTTATTTTGCATACCAAAGGATGGGGGGGGATCTCGGACGATTGTCGATTGTAGCCACCCAAGTGGGTGCTCGGTTAACTCATGCACGAACGAAGTTAACTCATGCGCGAAATTTTCATATAGGAGTGTCGACTCGGTAATTGAGGTTATGGAGAGGGGTGATTTTATGTCGACAGTCGACATTAAGGACGCTTACCGCGCAGTATCTATACACCCCAGGGATCGTGAAAGACAAGGTCTACACTGGCACTTTGGTACAGAGGGTGACACGAGATGCACCTACATGAAAGACAACAGGCTATGCATGGGACTTTCCTCCAGCCCTTATGTGTTCACCAAGATTTCAGACTTTATAGTGAGATGTGCTATGCGGGAGGGGGTATCTAGAGTTATCAACTACCTCGATGACTTCTGCATAGTCAGTCAGAGCCTGGCCGAGGGCTGTAGGGACCAGGAGAAGGTCATAGCCATCCTCAGGAGGGTCGGGTTCTTCGTAAGCTTTAGCAAGCTGACCTCCCCAACCACCACGGTCCGATTTCTTGGGATCATAATCGACTCGGTGGAGTTGGAGATGAGGCTCCCTGAGGATAAACTAGCCAGGCTAATCACGGTCCTCAATGACATAAGCGGCCGGAGGAGGGTGTCTCGTAGGGAGCTTGAGAGCTTGGGCGGTTTGCTTGCCCACTGCAGCAAGGTAGTGAGGGGTGGGAGGACCTTCTGCCGCCGGATTTATGATGCGATTAACAGCGTGAGAGAGCCGCATTTCAAGGTCAGGCTCTCGAGGGGCTTCCGGGATGACATTGACTGGTGGTATGGCTTTGCAGCCCGTTTCAATGGCAAGGCCAAAATGCTCGGCCCCTTCACCGCTCACCTCTCCACCTCCAACTATGGCTATGGGGCTATGGTGACGCCTCCAACTATGGCTATGGGGCTCTTCACGGCCAAGACTGGGTAGCAGGCGCTTTCGCCCCAAATGATGATGAAGGTTTAAAGGTGAGCATTGGTACTCACCACGCCCCCCTGATGACCACTGTTCCTCCGCACACATCAATGTACGTGAGATGTGGGCGGCCTATGCTGCCGCTCTCAGATGGGGGAGGCTTTGGAAAGACTGCTCAATTGTAATGGTTACAGACAGCACAACTGTTATGGCCGCTCTCAACTCTGGCCGCTCTAGGAGCCCCGACATAATGTTCTACCTCAGGCGCCTCTTCTGGTTAGCTTCGGAGGGGAATTTTGAGTTCTCTTCCGTATTTATTGGAAGCAGTGATAACATCATATGCGACGCTCTGAGCAGACTAGACGACCCCAGCAGTGCTAGCCGCATCTCTAAAGCCGACCCGACGGGCAGGCTATGTTGTGCGGGGCTATTCAGTAAAGTCTTCTCTTCCCCTTGCAGGGTTGGAAGAGCTGCAGAGGGAGAAAGTGACGTTCCAAAATCGGTCGTACGCCCCCAACTCAATCACAACACGGGGGGTTCAGGTGAGACGGTACCTGGAGTTTGTGGAAGGCTACTCGGAGTCACTCACCCCGTTGCCTTGCCCGCCGAGACAAGTGGCACTCTATGCCACGTGGCTGGCTCGGACGATGAAGTACTCATCGATCCTGAATTATCTCAGTGGGCTGAACAACTTCCTGAAGCAGAGGGGCTCAGAGCCAATAGCCTACACTAACTTCGAGATTGCCTCCACCTTGAGGGGTATTCGGAGGGTGTGCTCCACGGCCCCAAAGCAAGCCATCCCTATCCTGCCCGATACCCTACTGAGCATGTTCCGCTTCCTGTCACCAAGACCGGGCCACGTCGCCTGGAGGGCTACCCTGCTGTGCAGCTTCCGAGCCCTGCTGAGGAAATGCCAGGTAACGGCATCTGACTCCTCCCTCCTCAGAGGGGACTTCCGCTTCTTCCCCTGGGGGATGATCATATCCATAAGACGGTCAAAGACGATACAATTTAAGGAAAGGGTCTTGGAGATCCCAGTCGCTCGCTGTCCCAATACGCATATCTGTGCAGTTCATTGGACAGAACTCCACTTTGAGCAGCTCCCAGCGACTATGTCGGACAATGCCTTCCGGATCCCTGGGCTGGGTCAGGACTCTATCCCTCTTCCTTATAAGATCTACCAAGCGACTCTCAAGATATTCGCTGAGAAGGCGGGGCTTGATCCCGCTTCAGTCTCCTCCCACTCCCTCAGGAGGGGCGGCTGCACCTTCCTCTCTCTGTGCAGCGCTACGATCGAGGAGCTCCGCACCAGGGGGGATTGGTGCACCGACACAGTCTTCACCTACTTGAAGACCCCCCTCTCTATCAGGATCATGAACGATATTAGGGTGGCGACGTCGCTTGCCACCACCCCTTTGCCTCACTACTAACCTAAGATATGGGTTGGGGTATCTTCGATCTTGGCAAATATTCCCTATGCCAGAGAATATATATTATCTCATCCCATATCATTGTTTGTCTCCTTGTACTGTAGCTTGTTTATGTGATGTATAAGCATTATGCGAGTATAAAGTTGCGTAAGGGAATATATATATGTTGATTACTCTGTACTACTTTATAACACACTATGTTATTGACCAATCGTCTCTCTGTATCTATTTACCTCCTACCACAATGCACTTCGAGCCGCACTTCCGTCGCCTCCACTGTCACTTGCGACCGAAATTTTTCTTTTAAGGCTAGGGCAAATATTCCCTATGCCAGAGAATATATATTATCTCATCCCATATCATTGTTTGTCTCCTTCTTGTACTGTAGCTTGTTTATATATATATATATATAATAAATAGTACAGGTGTGTATTGGCTTTCAGGCAGTAACAGAGTGAGCAGCCGGCTGAATCAGTGGGGTATATATCACAGTTGGGTAGGCTGTGGAATAGCCAAACCCCTCCCAGCGGGTTCGTCCAACCGGCGGGAGGGGGCAGCACCATGCGATTTCTACATCCGCATATACTTAGTATATACGTTGGTATATATATATATATATATATATATAAATACAGTGAAACCCTGTTATGACATGCCTCAATGTAATGCATATTCAAATATAACGTGAAGACTCATTGGGCCCAGAATTCTTTAATTCAAAGGTAATTTAGTAAATTGAACCATGATATAATGCAACTTTGCAATTTTTCGCAATGACGTTGTATGGACCCCAATGAACGCGAATTACAATTACACTCATGCCTGTACCACACACTCCAAAATACTCCAATATATATATAGTATAGTTATACGAGTCTTACCTGGTACAGATGATGGATAACTGGTGTTTTCCTGAGGTACTAGCCTCAGATAGTCGTGGGTCAGGGAGAAGGAAGCACATCCGGGACCAGCAATCTTTTACATACTTTATTGAATAACAAATCATCTCAATATTCTATGGATACTTTTATGTTTTCGTTTCAGCACAAGCCAACGTGATAGTCATGGTAGGGTAGGGTGGGCGAGTGCACCAGGATTTTCTTAACCGAGATTCCTAACTGTCTTGCCTTGGAGACCATGGTTCCCCGCATTGAGTGGGATGCGTAGCATCTAGTATTAATGCCTGCCTGTTTAAGCACCTTGATGGTCCATCTTGCGAGTGTGTCTCGCGAGATAGCTTTATGTGGTTTAATAAAGCTCATCAAAAGCTGTCTGGAATTCCTTATTCCACGTGACTTGGATATCTATGCCCTCATGTCTGAAACTACACAAATCCGTTATCATTCAGAAAACTATTTACATGAACTGTGGTCAGTGGGGCCCCTGTGCGATTTGACTTTAGTAATGTCTCCAAATCGAATGTCACTTCATCCTTATCTAACTATCTCTAGTCCATCCAGGGACAGTGCAACAATGGTTTGGCCTCTGTGTCCCGCAACTAGCAGTAGTAGCACCTCTAACTTAAAACCTAGTTTTTTCATTGATAAATGTACATTACTAGGCCATGACTTGAATAACTTAAATACTACTGACACATCCCAAAACCTATTATATTTGTGTTTGGGTGGGTTTCTTTCATACACTGATATAATGAACTGGTGTACTAACTGAAGCTTTCCAATCGTTTGTCCATCTATCCTTGGTAGAATAATTGAAAGTGCACATCTTGCTGCATTAATTGCACCAAATCCTAATACTTCATCTTCTAAAATCTTAGAAATCTTACAATTTGGGCTATTGTAGGATTTAATGGATTTACTCCTTTAATAAGACAATGAAGTCCCCATTTCTTTAAATATCTTGTTATAATTTCACCGTTCCTTTCCTCTATGTATGTGAAATAAGTCTTTCTTGTGTAATCTTGTCTAAGCCATTTTGTTCTAAATGTTTCCTTAGAAAAGGAATGCCAAAAGGGGTGTTGTTAGCCGTCCTTGATGTTCTAGGTTGTTCCTTTCTCGTGGAAACCTGAGCATGTCTTTTGCTTCTAAGGTTAGTGCCGCTAGCCATGGTTGTGTGTACCAACTCAAATGAACACCTGGAACTACTATGGTGCCTAATAAAAAATGAGAAGCAGGCTAACATAGCCATAGCAAGCCTCTACAGACCACCGTCCGGGGATATTGAAACATTCCTTGAAACTCTAGACAAAAGCATAAATACAATGAGAAAACTAACAAATGCAGAAATCTTTGTGCTAGGAGACTTCAACATAAACTACAGTAGCAATGACAAAAATAAACTAATGCTACAAACCACTATCAAAATCCTTATTACAGACAGCACAAGACTAGGAAACAATAGCTCAACAATTGACCTAATACTAACCAACTCAAACCATGCCACAAAATGGGGCACTAGAAGCTGGGGTATAAGTGACCATGAGCTAATATATGTAACGAGGAAAAAACTCAAAAGCACAAGCCAATATAAATATAAGATGGGCAGATCCCTAAAAAACTACTCAAAAGAAACACTAAAAAACCACCTATATGAAAATATAGACAACCTCACAACAGACAGAGATGACACTGATATCTACTGGAATAACATTGTCACAGAAATAAAACAATCATTAGATGAGATGTGTCCCATAAAGAAACTAAAAATACAGAGAAACCAAGACCCGTGGGTAGACAGGGAACTGTTAACACATATCGCAACAAAACGAAAGCTAGGTGACAAAGTGAAACGTACTAAAGACCCAGAGGATAAAAGGGCCTATAATACTGCCAGAAACAACTCCCTCAAAGCAGTAAGGGCAGCAAAAAAGAAATATATAATAAAACAAGACAAGGACTGGGGAAGCAACGCAAATAAGTTCTGGAAAAATGTAAGCTTACTATTCCCCAAAATAAGATAGAAGAACGCATAAGCTTCCAGGATAAGGATGGAAATACGCACACAGATAGTGATGCAGCAAACAAACTAAATACCCACTTTGCCACGGTAGGACAAAGGTTATCAAAGAAATTCACAAGAATCTGGGAAAACAAGTCAGAAAGTATCCAGGATGAAATCCCCACCTGCAAAACTGACCTAAAAGAACTAACACAACTAATAAATGACATAGATGAAAACAAACCAAGTGGAATAGATGGAATCCCCACAAAAATACTAAAAGAGGCACTCCAAGCCATCCCAGATACCATGGTCGACCTGTTCAACATATCATTTGAGCAGGGACACTTCATCACAGCATGGAAGATGGCAACCATCACCCCCATCTACAAAAGTGGTGACAAACAAAACATGGGGAACTACAGACCAATATCAATCTTGCAAACACCAGGCAAGCTAATTGAAAAAATATTCCACAGGCACATAAATGAGCACCTGGAAAAAAACAATATACTAAACAAGAGGCAAGGAGGTTTCAGAAAACTACACTCCACATCAAAAACAATAGCAAACCTAACAAGTGATGTGCTGGCATCATTGAACCAAAAGAAATTAGTTGGAGCAGCCTTCATCGACTTCAGCAAAGCCTTTGACACTGTAGACCACAGCATATTAATAAGAAAATTAAACAACATGGGCATTAAATCCAAATCAATAAACTGGATAAAATGCTACCTAAACAACAGGCAGCAAAAAACTAAAGTAAATGGTACACTCTCAGACCAACAAACTGTCACCTGTGGTGTACCCCAAGGATCAGTCCTGGGACCACTACTATTTATACTATACATAAACGACCTAGAAAAATGGCTGGAGACAGAATGTCTCCAGCTATATGCGGATGACACTGTCGTATATGCAGAAGGAAGCACAGTAGAGGAGGTAGCAACCAAACTGAACAACCTCCTGCTAAAGCTGGATGGCTGGTGTGAATCCAATAAAATAACCATCAATGCAAATAAATCTAAAACAGTACTCTTCTCACATACAGCAATCACAGGAAGAAACCTACAATGCACACTAGGAAACCAAACACTGGAAAGTGTAAATCACTACAAATACCTAGGCCTAGAACTAGATAGCCAGCTAAACTACAATCTGTGTGTAACAAAAATCATACAAAAAGTAAATCACAAACTATGGCTATTTGCTAAACTAAGAAACTATATGACACAAGATATGTCAATAAAAATCTTCAAAGGCATGGTACTCCCCTACTTTGACTATGGGGATGTAATCTACATGGGTGCTAAAAAAGAGCTACTTAAAAAATTGCAGATACTACAAAATAGGGCCCTGAAAATCTGCCTGAAAGTAGACAAACTACACCCCACTTATGACCTACACAAAAGAACTAAAGTAAAGCTACTAGAAAACAGAAGGATAATCCACCTAAAAACATTAGCATATGGATATAGCCAAGACATTAAGCGTCTAACCCAACCACTAAGGGACACCAGAGCAAGCAAGGCACCACTACTAAGGCAGACCAGAAGCCAGATCAAAGCCCATGAAAGGAGCACACTGGAAATGGCCGCCAAGGCATGGAATGCGCAAACGGTGAAAGAAAGACAAATCCCTGACCTAAAAACGTACAAAAAATATCTGTGCAAAATAAAAACTGGGAACCCCAACTGAACTGCACCACAAGGGGGCAGGTGATATGTCACGGCCCACCAACTGGACAGCCCAGGGCGGGATAACCGGAAATATAAAAGCCAGATAACATATCCAACAACAATATAAATCAAATCAAATTCAAACAAACATAACTCAACCACCTATTACGTACAGGCCTATGGACATGTAAATAAAATAGGCTAGTATAGAATTAAGTAGAAAAAAGCGGAAAACTCTTCCCAAGAAAAGAAAGCGGAGAGAGCTGGGAGACGGCAGGAGGGCGAGTGCCTGAGGGAGGCCGGCGGGCGACCTTATAAGGGAGGAGGGACGGGCGACAGCAGGTGAGGTGTGAATGCTGCCGGCCCGGGGGAGGGCGAGAGGTGGCGAGCAGCGGCGTCGGGTGAGGCGCGAGTGCTGCGCGACGCGGAGGGCGGGGGAGGTGGGGGCGCGCCGCGCCGTCTGCCGAGGTGAGAAAGCAGCGCGACAGCGCGGGGCGGGGGAGGGTCTCTTCCTCTCCTCGCATCAAACGCAATGCTACGCATTACGACCAAGTAGAAAAAAGCGGAAAACTCTTCCCAAGAAAACCCCAAAACACTAACATAGAACCTTAAGAAAACAACTAACATAGTAATAAGATTAGAACAAAATTACAATGCCAAGAGGGCCCAAAAAAACTAACATAGTCTATTAAACGTACCAACAGACTATCTATCTGCTACTGAAATACAGACAATCAAATAACTTATCAGCAGCTACTGTTGGATAAGACAACACCAACACTACAGCTGGCCAGCATTGAAAACAAGCCTGGGTACCCGGGCTTGCATGCTATGGACAGTATAAATACAGCCTCAATAATAAAAAAAATAAAAAAATTTAAATGCTGGTACTATCAGTACTGCGTGTGAGTGATCCATCTTGTTCTTCCTGGCCACTCTGCTGATAATGCTGAATGGTGGAAATATGTAATAACATTTATTATTCCAAACAAGAGAAAATGCATCTACATTCCAGGCTTCTGGCTCTGGATGCCAAGACACATATTTGGGTAACTTTTTGTTGTTGCATATATGGTTGAAAATAGCTTGATTTAATGACCATTCTAGATGGTCGTGAAAAATGTTGACTTTTCTTGTCAGCCAAAGTATTTTGATTGCATGGAATATGTGCTACTGTTAGCCATATGTTGTGTTCCTCTGCCCAGTCCCAAATTAGTTTAGCTAAATGGTTACATGGTTTGGAATGAGTCCCTCCCATATTAAGTATATAAGCCATAGCTGTAGTGTTATCTGTTAATACCCTTACATGATTTTTAGGTAGGCAAACTTGGCTACGTAATCCTAGATAAATAGCCCTAGGTTCTAGTACATTTATGTGATCGGAGATTTCATCTTCCATCCACCGACCACCTGTTGCGTGTTGGTCTCTGTAGTTATTACTTGTAGTGAAGCGTTTGTTGTAACTGTAGTATTGGGTTCTCCCATTCTAATGGGGTTGGGTGAATTTGTAATGTGTGATAGCCACCACATAATATCGTTTAGGCCTTCTGGCAAAATTGTTATGGGCCGTTCAATATTCCATTTAGTGTGCTTGTTTGTTGTTGTTTTACGTCCTATCAACATCTAAGGTCATATCAGGATGGGTACCGACTTGTGACTTTATAGTGCTGCCCTACTGGAAGATCAGGCCACCAGCACCATGACCTGATATCCCACTCAGTCACATTATCCTGACACTGAGCCGACCAGTCCTTGTCCTACCCTATTAATGATGAGCACCAGGCTAGGAAGTGACAAGTATCAATTTTTAAGTCATTGGTTTGACTCTACCAGGGTTTGAACCCATGACTCCACGATCTACCAACACAGGAGACGGATGCTCTAACTCATTCGGCCATCCTGTTCTGGTCCCCCTTTAGTGCCAGCCAATGCTAAGTTCTTATCTATTTCTAGCGATTTAATATGGGCCTTGCCATATAGAATAGCTGGGGCATAGGCTATCATAATTCCTATTAGTATTGCCACTTGCCTTATCTTTGGTTTGTTCAATTGTAATAATTGGTTTGCTGTTGTCGTAAATTTATCAACTTTTTGTTCCGTTAATGAAGCAGTCATTTCTGTGGTGTCAATAAAGAATCCCAGAAATTTTAACTTCTTTGTTGGTGTTAATACTGATTTAGTTTCATGTATGTAGAAACCTAATTTTTGTAATGTCTCACATAGTTTGTCTTCTGCTGTCTGACAATGGTGTTGTGTCTGTACTACAATAAATGAGTCATCAATATATGGAAACATAACATGTCCTTTCTTAGCCATATGGGAAAATACCAGTTTAAGCAACATTGTGAAAATGTGTGGAGCGCAAGCTAGTCCGTTAGGCATACAGGTGAACTCATAAAGGTTATCATTCAAACAAAACCTGAGATATTTACGATCAGGTTTATAAATTGTTACTGTATAGTATGCATCTCTGAGATCCACACTGGCTAGCCATGAGTCTTGTGTTTTTAAGTCTCTAGCTGTTTCTAGTGAAAACATTTTGAAATGTTTATACTCTACTAATTTGTTTAACCTTGTTAAATCCAAAATTAGTCTGACATCTCCATTTGCTTTGGATCTCATGAAAATATTAGAAATATATTCCCCAGTCTATAATGCCTTTTCCACAAAATTTGTTAACCTGAACGTTTATGGCCTCGCGTTCTGAAGTATCAAACTGGTAAGGAAAGGGTATGCTATCTTGAATAGGTTCCTCCATAAGTGGTATTCTCACTCCTGCCACTAGGCTAAGGATAGTTACATTCTCCGTAATGTTATTCCATTCCGGTAGGCAATTACTTAGATTACCAGCTTTAAAAATGCTTACTGGAGTCTGTGTTGCCACTTCTACTTGATCCCTGGATGGGGGAACGGTTGCTGGGTGTTGAACTCCCTCTTGAAGGGTCTGTTCCCTTCGTTCTAGCCAAACGACTGCCTCTGGCCCCTTCCCCTGGCCTGATAGCCATTGTTCGTTACAAACTGGCCTCCTCGCTGTCCAGTTGGACCTCGCCACTTCTTTCCCAGCATCTGTGCAGACTGCCTTGAAGACATTAGTGAAACATCTGTAGGAGAGGAAATTGCTCATCGCTGTAAGCAATGTAATTCCCCCGTCCATCTCCTCGCACAGCGACGAGAACTTATTCTCGGTCATCATCCTATTTGCTATTGGCGTGATGGCTGCCAGAGTCACTAGTACCCCCTTGTGTATGGTGTGCAGGGTCCCTTCAAACTTTTTGCGGTCCTCACTCAGCTTTACCTCACTGTCCATCCCATCTCTTTGATGGCCGATTCCGGGATCCCTTTGACCCCCGTGAACTTCTCTGCCAGTTTCATTATGACTTCCGCCGGCATGAACGTATTGAAGTGGCCCAGAATGGTCTTCCTCCTCATGGTGATGGTCTGGATCTTTTTCCTTTTCAGTGTCTTACACTTCTTGACCACCTTCCCACTGAGCTTGGGTTATTTACCCGCCTGCTGGGTGTCCGAGTTGGAGTTCATCGAGGACGAGTCCGATGACGAATCCGAAGAAGAAGACTTACTCTTCTTGCTCTTCTTGGACTTCTCCTTACTCTGCTTCACCAGCGGCTTCTTCTTACGTGCCCTGGTGAACTTGTCTCCATCAGAAGACTGTTCTTTCTTTCTATGTTTGCGTTTGCGCACAACCACAGCAACTTCCTCTGGAGACTCATACTCCAAGGAGTCCTGATCTTCGGACAGATCCTCCCAATCGGAGTCTTCCGAATCCCGTGCAGGCTTAATAGCCCTAGGAGCCTGCGGTCTGGTTTGCGTTCTGGAGGAGACCATCTCCTCCAACTTTTGTTGCACCAGGCGCATCAGTCGTGCATCTAGGTCAGCCTGGCGGGACTCAGAGCCCCCCTACCTCTTCAGAATCTCTTTGTTCTGGCGACCTTTGTACCCATACCGGTGGTGACGGGTCTTCATCTTCACTTAGCACACAAGGTGCGTCAGCTTTACTCTGCTTCATAGCCATAGCTGGGAGTCTGGAAAAAACAAAAACCCATGGTTAGGCATTATTCAAGCTGAACGCTGAATATCACACAGGTAATTAAAGCAAATAATACTGAGCGTGTATAATGGTGTTAAATCTGTATTTAAACCGTTTTTAATGCAGACATGTGGGAATTTGACTGTCATAGGTAAACAGTATGGACAACCAGCCAAAACAAATTAGGGATAGGGACCAGTGTATCAATCCCTCCCACACTCTCTGTTCCGTAAACTTCTTCCACCTGTGGCTTTTATTGCCAACAAGTTGAAGAAAATACTACCGGACTGGGAGGTATGCCTAATAAACAATTGGGGAATCTTAAAGAAACCCAGGAATTAATTCTAACGATGTAAGTGGCTCCTCGCAAACATCTCTCCATTCGGCAATGGGCAGCATTAAAACAATGGCTGTATTGTCCTAACGATGTTACAACACATCATAATTAACTGTAAAACAGTAAATACTTAAGGAAAAGTTTTAACAACTTTATGTATGTGAATGCTAACATGAACTATAATGTCACCAGTTAAGATGGTACTAACCTGGTAGGTTTAGTTTGATTGATTGATTGATTGGTGGTTGCTTTACGCCATGTCGGCAGCATAGGCCATATTCACGGCGAGAAATGTTTTTTTTTGTTCAAACCATGGCTTTTACATGTAAAAGCAGACAATCAATTATGTGCCAATAGACACCCATTAAATTAGAAAGCTGACAATCATATATTTGTCGTCAAGGGAAACAAATTCCCATAGAAAAAGAAAAGTTGTATTAATAATTGATAGAATTTATTTAGTAAACTATATGAGGTGGTACAGTCCAGCTGCCCTCAAAAAGGCTCAAATGTTTTCTTGCTTTACTTTAGTAAAAAGGTCATGCATACTGTCTGCAGTGTAGAATTGTTGGCGCAGGGCCAAAAAATCAACGCAACTTAGTGAAATGTGTTTGAGTGTCAGCGGGGACTGACACCCAATACATTCACGGGGAGGATCCCCCTTGAGCAGAAAAGCATGTGTAAGCCATGAGTGGCCAATATGGCAGCGGCTAAGGACCACTTGGTCCCGCCGACCTCCCGCATGATTCTGTGGTAGTTTTCCCACAGATGGTTCAATTTCTTTAAGTTTATTAATGTTTTCATCCCTCTCATGTTGCCATTTGGATTCTATGTGGCTATTAGAGTGAGGGATCAGAGTGAGGGATCAGACACAGTTCAAGATCACAGTTCAGGGCCTTCTTCGCAGCCCGATCAGCTTGTTCATTTCCTTGAATGCCGGCATGGCCTGGGACCCAGCACAGGTGGATGTCGTACCCATCCGTTGCCAGTTGGTTCATTTTATAAATGACCGTTGCTAGAATAGGGTGATTCGTTTTCAGTCCAGCAACAGCCAGAAGGCAAGAGAACGAATCACTGTATATAACATAGTTAGTGTGGTTGGATACCTCGATACACTCCAACACGAGAAGGAGTGCTCGGGTTTCCGCAGTGAAAATCAAGCTCTGATCAGGCAAGCGTACGCCAAATTGTTCCCGTGCCGCAGCAGCTACCCAGCTTTGGTCTTTAGAACCATCAGTGCATAAGGAGAGGTGGTCTGCAAACTGGCCTTGAATCTCTGCATGCAGTCCTTGGTACTCGAGTGGATGTGTCCCAGACTTCCTCAGTTCCGTGAGTTGGAGGATAACCGATGGCTTCCTCAACGACCAGGTAGGTTTAGTAGTTAATGTAGAAAATCTGCCAGAGCTACTCAACAAACATCCCCCATTGTGAGTAGATTATGCTAATTGCTGAACCCAGATGTGCTTCCTTCTCCCTGGACTACGAGTAGCCAGAGGCGGGGTACCGAGGTAAAAAATTTATGTGTGGTATAAAGCATTTATACGAATATTATTCAGGATGGAACCCTCCCTCTGTGGCATATCGGGTGGGGGGATTCGAACCCACTACCCCCACACGCTGCTGGGCCGGCGGGGCATTTCGGCGAGGGGACTGAGGCAAGTCTAGCCTCCATGTGTCTTGCGCCTCCAGTGCCCGCTAGGAGGACTGAGGCAAGTCTATTACGGGTAACACCTCAGGCGCATGCGCGGACCCTCCAGCTCCAACGGCTTTCCTGTATACTCGGCCCATTTGAACCCGAGTTCTAGCTTGAGGCTGACGTACCTACGTGCGTACCTACCTACATATCGGGCGAGATGCCGGTCGATATATGTGCGGCATGTGGGGAGGAGCACGAGCCCCCCCGGGGCAGTAAGTGCAAGCGGACAAGGACTAGCAAGCGGTCAGTAAAGGCGGAGCTGCCTTCATCGGGCGAGGAGGATGCCGCGGAGGCGGGTGAGAAGTTGGTGGCGCCGGTTTCTTCGACGCGGCGCGCCGGTGAGGGTTCGCGCCTCGTGGTGGAAGACTACGAGGAGGATGACGAGGAGAGGGAGCTGAGGCGGCTGGTGGCGGCGAGGGCGCGAGAGCGCCGTAAGAAGGAGCTGCGTGCGGTCTTGGACGCCGGATCGCCGGAGGAGGAGGCAGTGACGGCGGTGCCGACGACGAAGAAGAAGCTGTCCGGGAAGAAGAAAAAGGCAGAGGCGGCCGGGGACCCGGACGATTCCCCTACAGACAGCAGCTCGGAGGACGGCTCAGGGTCAGACAGTGACTCTGGCAGAAGGCGAAGGAGGAGGCGTAAGCGCAGTAAGTTCGCTTTAAACAAATACACGATGAACGAGAAGCGTTTAAAAAAACTTTCGGTGATGGAGCTCGTCTACACGGCCCTGGTCTGGGGCATGAAACGTGGGAGGCGAGTCGGGTTTGAATATGATGATCTGGAGCGATATATCGGGCATGTGGCTTATATGTGCATGCATGCCTCTACAGCAACCTATACAGATCAGGCCTATCGTGGTTATGATAAGGCAATCAGGGACAAGGTAAAGGATGTTGGGCTGAAGGCGTTCACCATGGGCGATCATGAACTATCGTTGCTGTACTTCAATTTGGAAAATACGCGGAGCAACAAAGAGGCACGCCGACCATCCAGACCTACACAGGCGAGTAAAAGCTATGATAATTCCCGGAAGATCTGCTATGCGTACAACTACAACAAGGATGGGTGCAGTGTGCGCCGATGCGAGTACGAACATAAGTGCCTGAGCTGCAAATCAGGCTCCCACCCGATAAATGATTGCAAAAATAAAAAGAATTGACTTGTGTGCACGCGTGTTGAAAGTGGTGCGTCGGGGACCGTTGACCTAGTTGACTTTGAATTTCGCGCGGATATATATATTTATATATATGGGTCGTTCTCAGAAACTGTGTACCACTTGAGGTAGTCTACTAGAAATGCATATTTCAAAGAAACCCTTTATTGGAGTGTCAATATTTAGATTTCATCAGTTAGCCAAATAATGTGGGAGATAGTTTAGATCAAAAGTAAATGTTAATATTGTGTATTATGTATCTTATTGGGATGGATGTAGCTAAATACATAGAAAATTACATCACTAATTTGTGACATTATCAACAGCATTGAAAATAAAGTGTCACAAACTTAATGAAAACTTCTGAACAACAGCTCATTTCACTTCAAATGGTCATATACAATGTCTTCATTAAGTTGAAGACATTTATTTCTAAAAAAAAAATTTTAATTATGAAATAGTTAACATTTTCTGGAGTCATTAACATCGTAACATTTCGTTTCCACTTGCAAGTACTATGAAACTCTGTATCAAACACTGAGTACAGATACAGTACAGGAACTATTTTCACCATTTGACACTATGCATGGACCCAGTTATGGTATAGTAAAAGATAAATCCTGAAATTGCCCCTAAACATTGAAATTTGAGCCGAACATTTGTGTAAAATTGTTGTTTCCACTTTGTTACTCTGCTAATCTGTTACTCTGCTAATATTTTCTTGCTTTTCTCTTTAATATTCACAAATAAGACAAAACCATAGCAATGAGGTTTCAAATTATTATTACTACTGTTTATAAAGCAAGTCACATGTGAAATGTCCTAAAAATGTCAAGTTTTGTGTGGAAAATATTTGATTTTGGAGTCAGATTGGTTTTCATGCTATACTGCTATTTATTGGGTGTGAGCATCATTTGACCTACTTAAATATGCCAGAATATGTTTATTTTCAATTAGTCAGATGCAAAAGGACATACACATTGGGGAAACCTGCTTATAGGACTTTGGCAGCATTTTGATTTTCTGGTACTGATGTCACACTATTGGTACACAACTTCTGAGAACGACCCATATATATATACAAAAAAACCTCTCTAACTGAGCACATCCACAGATCGACCACTCCCGTATGTCGATCGTTTTATTTGGGTCCTAAATGATCACCTCAATCAATCAATCAATAGTTCCATCCTCTAATCGAGGGTTGCATGCAATGGTTCTCCACTTGTCCCGATGTTGTGCTGTTCTGATAGACTGAATAATTCAAGCCTGTCCACTGTGAAATATTTGTAAACCATGATGTTCTTGGTCTCCCTCTCCCTCTGCTGCCATTCACCTTCCCTTCCAACAATGTATGGTATATTGAACTCTGACGAATGATGTGGCCAAAATAAATAAGTTTCTTTGTCTGTATAGTGGCAAACAAGCTTTTCTTATTTTTAATTTTTCTGAGAACTTCTTTGTTGGTGATCTTCTTTGTCCATGATATTTTCATCATCCTTCGATAAGTCCACATCTCAAATGCTGCTAAACGTTTGTACATTTTCTTAGAGATTGTCCATGTCTCTGCCCCATACATTAGAGTAGACCACACATAACACTGAAGAATACGCTTCCTTGTTTGTATTAATATCTTACTTGATGTTAACACTCTATACATTTCGGAGAATGTTGTTCGGGCTATTGTTATCCTTCTTTTAATTTCTTCCTCACATCTCCCATCATTTGTAATCTTTTGTCCGAGATATATGAATTCGGATACTTGTTCTATGTTTGTGCCATCTATGGTTATATTGACATTTGGTTTATCTGTCTTTTTACTTATAACCATTGTTTTGGTCTTCTTGGCATTCATCTTCATGTTCATTCAATACCATTGTAACAAAATGAAAAACTCCCTAAACCGACCGCCTCCCTAAATGGACCATTTTAAGTCGGTTCCTTGGTCAATGCTTCCGACAGAGTGGCGAAACCCGCCCCCAACAATAGGGGGGTGAGGTGCAT
The DNA here is from genome assembly GCA_030323885.1 of Branchipolynoe longqiensis. Taxonomy (NCBI): domain Eukaryota; kingdom Metazoa; phylum Annelida; class Polychaeta; order Phyllodocida; family Polynoidae; genus Branchipolynoe; species Branchipolynoe longqiensis. Next base: position 93,972 of record JASIRB010004241.1, on the reverse strand, counting down.
GCTGGTCGCCCCCTCCCCACTCACCCCCCCCCCATCCCACATGTGGGGGGAGGAAGGAACCACTACAGAGCTTATTACACGCGATAAAGGGCTTATCACTATCCATATATATATATATATATATTTCCACCTGCATGCAATCAAAAACTGGTGGAAACGCAATGGGCCCCAGGACCGGAGAAGAGAACTGACAGAGATGCACACACAAAAAATGATTTACTGGGGCGGGGGGGGGACATTTACTCAAGAAAAATTTTAATATATTTTTTAAAGTATGCATGCTCACTTGGGCACTGGCCATTCAACTGCTTCCAGCTCTGGTCGGCAGTTCTGAAGAGTGTCCGGAAGGCACCGCCACCAACGTCACACAGCACCGACAAGTAGTCCCCACTGTCCTGCAGCAGCGCGCCGTACTGGTACAGACTCGGGTCGGGATCCTCTGCGAATAAACCAAATACTGTAAAACCTCGCTAAATCGACCGACCATGGGATCGACTTTAAATGGTCCATTTCGAGAAGTGGGAGGTTTAGGGAGGTTTTTTTTTTTTATCATTACAATGGTATTGTATGAACGCTCGTTTCGGATCCAAATAAAACGATCGGTATAGGGGAGTGGTCGATCTGTGGAGGTGGTCGGTTACAGAGGTTTTACTGTACAGTAAAACCTCTAAATCGACCAACCATGGGACCGACTTTAAATGGTCCATTCAGGGAGGTGGGGGGTTTAGGGAGGTTTTTTGTAATCATTACAATGGTATTGTATGGGCGATCGTTTGGGATCCAAATAAAGCGATCGATATAGGGGAGTGGTCAATATGTACACGTGGTCGGTTAGAGAGGTGCAACAGATAAGACAACAAGAGACAAGTCTGATTGAGTAATTTATACTCTGGCAACGGGATTTAATTCAGTTATAGATAGTTACACACCTATTGTGGATGGAACTGTAGGGCGAAATGTACCTGTTTATATCCCATAGTTCCATTATGCAGCACATATGTATCTGTTTATCAATACCATTATAATTATATAGCCCATATATATGAATATATATATGGGATCTATAATGGAATTATATATATGGGTTCTAGAATGGAATTACATAGAGGGTCTAAAATGGAATTACATATATGAGCTCTATACTGGAATTATATTCTATGTGCTGGTTATTCACACGTGACCTACTTCGGCATCAGAACGAGGCTGAGTATGCATCGGGTATTGGAAATTGTCATAAGACACTGCTGTGTGCCGATGTGTATGAACTACTACTGAAATTAAAGGAGTAAAATTCGAAGATATTAACTTTTGAAACTGTCATATTCCTTTTTGCGTACCTTTTTTCTATTTATTGGTCAATTTTCATGAAGATTGAGTGATGTTTTGTTTGTTTGTTGTTGTTTTATGTCCTAGCAACATCTAAGGTCATATCAGGACGGGTACCGACTTTTGACAGTAAGCACTCATGGCAATTTTATAGTGCTGCCCCACTGGGAAATCACGCCGCCGGCACCATGACCCGATATCCCACTCAGTCACATTATCCTGACACCAAGCTAACCAGTCCTTGCCCTATCCTAATAATGCCGAGCACCAGGCTAGGAAGCGACAAGTATCAATTTTTAAGTCATTGGTTTGACTCAACTGGGAACCGAACTCGCGAACTCCCGACCTTCCGCATGCGAGGCCTGTGCTCTACAGATTCGGCCACCGCATAATGATCAGATGCATTTCAGTAGGCAATGTCAACAAAGTCGCTCACCTTGGCTGCCAATCTTTTCTTAATTTCAAAATTGCATAACTTTCTTAATATAGATATATTTTTTTAATATATGTTAACCCCTCTAAAGCTTTTATTAATTTGTAATTACTAAGACTAGTTGTTTAACTGTGTTACACAGATAACTACGCTGACAGTGCTGCATGGTACATGATACCACCTTAACTATGCAGACTTGACGTTGACAATCACATTGTAGTAATAAAGGGAAAATCACCATGCAAGGGTCACCCAATCTTCGTGAAAATTGGCCAATAGACAGAAAACAGGTATGCAAAAATGAAAGTGGTAGTTTAAAAATGAAAAACTTCAAATTTGACTGATTTCGAGAGGTTTTGGTCGATGAAAAAGTATTCATATTCCTTTTTATACAGTGGCACCTCACAGACACATACGTGGCCTCGTTCTGGTTTCAACATGGCCACGGCGTGAATAGTGTGAATTAAGGAATGGAAGTGACGTCAATCTTATCTGAGTTCTATAATGTAAATCTATATATATATATATATATATATATATGAGCTCTATAATGGAATTATATATGTAATCATGTGTTGGTTAATAAGGAATGGAAGTGACCAAAATCTTATGTGAGCTCTATTATATAAATTTATATGAGCTATGTAATGGAAGTATAGGCTGTGTTGGTTAATAAGGATTAGAAGTGGCCTAAATCTTATGTGAGCTCTGTACTGTAAATATATATAAGCTCTATAACGTAATTATATATATGGGTTCTATGATGGGATTACATATATATAACTCCATATAGAGCCCATATATATATATAATTAGATTATATATATGGACTCTATAATGGAATTATATATATGCTTCAATTATAGCCCAGCTATATCATTACATCATAGACCTTAGCAACCAGCATATATAGGTATATATATATATATATATTCCTTAATTGAGTATTAACCAGCATACATATATATATAATATACAATGAGGAATAGAGGTGACCTAAATCTTACCGGATGTCGCAAATTGGACGGCTGCCAGAATAACCAGAGAGTAGAAGGCTGCTGGCTTCATGGCTAAAGGGAGAAGGGAAAGTTTAGAACGCGCCACAACAAGGGCTCCACCTGGAGGAATCTGAAAGTTGCATAGTCCGATGGTTTTGACTTTTCACCACACCTTGCCCAGTTGGGTTTTCGCCTACCCGCACCCTACCCTTCCTTCGCTCCCTCACCCTCTCCCACCCTGTCCCGTCTTTTTCCCTCCCTCTCCCTTCATCTTCCTCACCCTCCCTCATTCTCCCTCTCCCTCCCTCTCCCTCCTTATTGCCCCGTTCCCTCCCTTTCCTCCATTTCTCTCCCTTTCCCTCCCTCTTCACCCTGTTCCTCCCCTCCCCCCCCCTCTCCCACCCTCTCTTAAAGTTGCATAGTCCGATGGTTTTGAATTTCTGTATTTTTTATGAGATAAATATATTAGATTGAACAATAGTATCTACTTTACATTAGTTTAAAGTTACTTTTATTTTAAATGGTAAACTTTTGAGATATTTTGAGTGCAAACATGGAAAATTAGTTTTGGCAAGCTTGCCACAACTCTGACACCATAGACTTCTGCAGTAACAGGTTCTGTTAAATTGACTCAGTATTGCCTTCTATGCAGAAACAAATGCTTAATAAGTGCATCAGTATCTAAGTTAGATATGTCAAATATAATCTAAATAATTGGTATGGTTTTGAAAATTTTATATTTCATCGGACTATGCAGCTTTAATGCGATAACATATGATCAGCGACACCGTAATAAGATATGCCTACTCAATCATGTGCTAGCACAAAGCCAACCAGTCCTTTCCCTATCCTAATAAAGCTGAGCACCAGCCAAAGACAGAGTATCGAACACTAAATGACTTTGGCTTGAATCAGCCGGGGATCGAACCAGCGGGAAGCGGACGCCTATTATAGTATAAGCAGTCTATGGGATGTGTGGTTGGTTGTTGGAGTCTAACGTTCTGGCAACATCTAAGGTCATATCAGGATGGGTACCGACTTGTGACAGTGCGCACTCATGGTAACTTTATAGTGCTGCCCCACTGTGAAATCAGTTTTATAAGTCATTGGTTTGACTTCACCGGCAACCGAACTCCCCATCTCCCACACGCGAGGCCTGCGCTCTACCGATTCGGCCACCACGTCTGGCTGCATAGATTATTGTATGTCGCAGAACAGCCGCCTTCGTCATAGTCAACATGTGGCTTCGATTATTGTGTTACTTTATCCTTATGGCTGGGACTGATCTTGCACAATATCCAGGTCAACAGGTCATGTCAACGCCTTGAAGATCCGGGGAAGTTATTTCAGCCTGTATAGACTACATCACCGTTCCAGCGGCGCGGTGCATTGCGGGATGCATCAGAGCAAAACAAACCCGCAAGAAGCACATGGCACATGCTAATACACTGGGTGCAGCTATGAAATGTGCTAGTTTCAGCTCATCTCAGCCCTTGTTTGAAACATAGAATACCAACTAAAAATAAATATATAATAAATTAAGATATTAATCTTGTATCCAGCATTACATTTACATCAATATAATCAGCACCTCTTTTGCCATGTGCATTTAGATTTAGACAAATCTAGGCACTCAGACTAGTGTTAGAGCCATAGCCAGAGTCAGTTATACTTATTTTATTCATGTTTTTATTTATATCCTATGGTTAATGACATGTAGAAATAGAAAATGAGTAGGGTTAATCAGATATTGGTTATATATTTCTTTGAAACAAGTTTTTGTTGACACATTTGACATTTTAATATTTAGAACAAGAATTACTTCTGGCTAATCAATGGTGATGTAAACATCAGCCTGTAAAGTGACTGAAATTGTAAGTTTCTTAGCTCAAAATGCTTAGTTATGGAGAATTGTATCTTAAACATATTCATTATATTATTATATTGCATCTTTCCATCCATGTTTGTGCCAAATTGTTATATGTATTTCTATTTATTTTTGAATAAAATGGCAGTTTTTCCCTATGCGAATCAGCAAACTCAATGGCTGTACGTCTTTGCTTTGCTCCCGGCGCCGTTTTCAGTGCATGCGCAGTCGGAACCGTGACGTTGTCTATTAGGCCAAATAAAAACTCAATTGGTGATCGTCCCCGCCCGTGTCTGAAAAATCGCCCGCCCCTGAGTTTTTGTACCTGTTAAAAATGCGTTGGGCTAGCAGCAATTCAAATTTTGTATCAATGTTTAAGTCACTGGTTGACTTATTAAACATGTAGTGTTACACAGGTGGACACGCTAAGGCAGTTTAATTAAATGTGCTACTGGTTTTTTGTGTATGTTTTTTTTTGTCAATATTTTTATTCTGCTGAATAAGTCTTTTGTCAGTGCAGAAGCACTGATCCTCTGTCCATTTTTCAATTCAGGATTATTTACACACAAAAAGGGTATATAGAGTAAGGTATACAATAACTGTTGAATACACAATTTGCAGCATATAATGCAATGAATTTTGTAAGTGTAACCCACAAGTCCGATAGCAATATGGTAACAGTAGTGTTATATGACTAGATCAAAATTACTAGTCAGATCAATATAAGTATTTTCATGGTATTTAGAATGTAAGCAGAGGTTATCTTCCGTATTCAATTGTTAAAGTTGTAGGAAGTTTTAATGGAGGGTCTGGTTGAATTATAGCATGTTCGAATTTTGAAAGGCTTACCCAAATTGGTGCACTCATTTAAACATAGGATGCAGTTAAGTGCTCTTGTACTATGTGTATGCTACTATGTTCAAAAACAGGTAAGCAAAGCCTATGTCTAGCATTTTGGTGTGCACACCAAAATTAATTCAGCATGTTTTTTACTTCAGTGAAGTTCAAATATCTCCAAATGCAACCCTTTAGAATAAAACTAACCTCAAAAGTAAATGCAATATATGTGTCTTTAAGAACACGTGGCGGGTACTTTGGTGCTTTCAGTGCATATTATGCAGCCTTAAGAATACTCACTCTACTATACGGTGGATGGTCACAATTTAATTTATTACTTCTTTCCAAAGCGATGAACCGGATTGTAAAATTTTCCGATATATGAGATATGGGATATGGAGAACTCTGCTATAATAAATTGCAAACTTGTCTATAAAATGGTAAATGGTATGTAAAACCAAAGGCATATAAGGTATATGTGGATTTGGTGATCTATTACTAATTGAGGTTAGAAATTGTGTATTAATATAGTCGAGAGAGAGGGTCACTTCTTGACCTGAGAGAGGGTCACTTCTTGACATGTGGGACAGTCTTTGGGAAGTCGCCTCAAATACCCCCTCCCCTCCAAGAGTTATTTATGGGTCACTGCACCAGACACAACAGGGCACTGTAGCCAGATCTAACCATGCCTTGGTAACAAGGATATTGAACCCTCATTGGTGGATAGAGGAATGCTTGTTAGGGATTGGAAGACTGGATCATGTGATCACCACCATCTTGTTCTTGAAACTATAAATACAATAAATCAGAGAGTCTCACTCTCCTACCTTTCACTCCGTATCTACTTTCCTTCCTTGCCTGTAGTGATTTCTTATTAGCCTATCTACACCACTCAAACCGCCAGCCGTCGACTTTACAGGATGTTGGGCATATCTGGGGCACTTAGGTGTCATACAAAACTAAACAAACACATGCCATCCTCTTTGGTACTGGTAGCCACCACTAACACCACCGCCATCACCCACCACCGCCACCACCATCACTACCACTACCGCCACCACCATCCCATCCACCACTGCCACCACCACCACCACCGCCATCATCGCCACCACACACCACCGCCACCACCACAACCGCCACCACCATCCCATCCGCCACCACTGCCACCACCACCTCCAGCGCTATCATTGCCACCACCACTGCCATCACCGCCATCACCGCCATCATAGCCACCACCATCACCACCACTACTGCCACCACCATCCCAACCACCACTGCCACCACCACCATCACCTCCACCACCGCCACTGCCATCATCACCACCACCACCACTGCCACCACCACCACTGCCACCCCTACCACCGCTATCATAGCCACCACCATCACCACCACAACACCACCACCATTACCACCACCACCACCACTGCCACCACCACCACTGCCACCACCACCCCCACTTCCACCACTGCCACCACCACGATTACTACCACCATCACCACCACTTCCACCACTGCCACCACCACTGCTATCGCCATCACCACCACCTCGCAGGCCTCGCGTGCGAGAGATCGGGAGTTTGGTTCCCAGTCGAGTGAAACCAATGACTTATCAAATTGATACTTGTCGATTCATAGCCTGGTGCTCGGCATTAATAGGATAGGGCAAGGACTGGTTACTTCAGTGTCAGGATAATGTGACTGAGTGAGATATTAGGTCATGGTGCCAGCGGCCTGATTTCCCAGTGGGGCAGCACTATTAAGTCAACATGAGTGTACACTCTCATAAGTTGGTACCCATCCTGATATGACCTTAGATGTTGCAAGGACGTAAAACCCCAAGAACCAACCAATTATGGCCGTTACTTACTTTGTATCGGGTGAGAAAACGACTCCTTGACGTTCTTCCGTTCAGTCTCTGTCTACAAGTATAGAGATACACATGTGTGTATGTTGGCTTCTTCCTTTCAGTTTCTGTCTACAAGTATAGAGATACACATGTGTGTATTGGCGGGTGTGAGTGGCGCGGCCTGGAGCGGTTTGAGTAGATGAGAGCCGGTGCGTTGTGAGTGAATGAGTGAGTTAGTGCCGAGTTGCTCACCCATTTAGTGGGAGGCGCAAAGGATTCGAAACTTTGGACCGATGTTATTTATACATCCTGGTGTTACAAGGCAGAGAGGGGAGGGCGGTGGGAGGGGAAATGGGGGAGCAGGGAGGGGATGAGAGTGGAAGGGAAGGGGCGGGAGGGGAAGGGAGGGGACGGGTGGGGAAGGGAGGAGAAGGGAGGGGGCAGGTGAGCAGGGATGGGAAGAGAGGGGCGGGAGGGGAATGGAGGGGAATTGAAGGGAAGGGGCGGGAGGGAAGGGAGGGGACGGGGGGGCAAGGGAAGGAGGGGACGGGAATGGGCGGGGGTGGAAATGGGTGAATGGAAGGGAGGGTGGGAGGGGTGGGAGGGAGGTGAGGGAAATGCGGGGAGGGAGGGGGCAAGAGGGAACGGGAGGAGGCGAGAGGGGGGCTGGTTGGGATGGGATGTGATGGGACGGGAAGGGATGGGACTGGATGGGATGGGATGGGACCGGATGGGACCGGATGGGACGGGCGGGGTGGACGGGATGGGACGGGATGGAAAGGGATGGGACGGGATGGGACTGGATGGAATGGGAAGGGATGGGAAGGGGTGGGCCCGGATGGGACCGGATGGGACGGAATGGGATGGGGTGGGACGGGGAGGGATGGGGCGAGATGGGACGGAATGGGACGGGTTGGGACGAGACGAGATGGGACGGGATGGGACGGGGTGGGACGGGGTGGGATGGGACGAGATGGGACGGGATGGGACGGGGTGGGATGGGACGAGATGGGACGGGATGGGATGGTGTGGGACGGGGTGGGATGGGACGGGGTGGGACAGGGTGGGATGGGACGAGATGGCACGAGATGGCACGGAATGGGACAGGGTGGGATGGGAGGGGTGGGACGGGACGGGATGGGCCGGGATGGGACGGGGTGGGACGTGGTGGGACGGGGTGGGACGGGGTGGGATGGGATAGGCCGGGAGAGGTGATGAGGAGGAAGGGACAAGGACGAGCGGTGGAACGGACGGCAAGGGGGAGGGGGGAGGGGGGAGGGGGGTTACTGTCACACAAATTTGTTGTTTGTTGGAATTTCACGTCCTGGACACATCTGATGTCATATCAGGACGGTGGTGTCACACAACACCACGTTCCAGTTAAAGGTGCATAGTCCGATCGTTTTGAGTTTCTGCCAGTTTTATTTTGCTTCATGAATATATTATGTTGATCATTATAACCTTATAAGCTACCTTATGTGTGGTCTACTCTAATGTATGGGGCAGAGACATGGACAATCTCTAAGAAAATGTACAAACGTTTAGCAGCATTTGAGATGTGGACTTATCGAAGGATGATGAAAATATCATGGACAAAGAAGATCACCAACAAAGAAGTTCTCAGAAAAATTAAAAATAAGAAAAGCTTGTTTGCCACTATACAGACAAAGAAACTTATTTATTTTGGCCACATCATTCGTCAGAGTTCAATATACCGTACATTGTTGGAAGGGAAGGTGAATGGCAGCAGAGGGAGAGGGAGACCAAGAACATCATGGTTTACAAATATTTCACAGTGGACAGGCTTGAATTATTCACAGTCTATCAGAACAGCACAACATCGGGACAAGTGGAGAACCATTGCATCCAACCCTCGACTAGAGGATGGAACTATTGATTGATTGATTGAAGCTACCTTACTTTATATTAAAGGTGCATAGTCCGATGATTTTGAATTTCTGACATTTTCTGAGATAAATACATTAGGTTGGTCGTTATATTGTATCTTACATTAGCTTGAAATAACTTTTATTTTAAATGGCTAACTTTGGAGATATTTGAAGTGCTGCCAATGCCATGCAAAACTAATTTTGGCAAGCATGCCAAAACTCTGATGCCATAGCCTTCTGCAGTAACAGTTATTAAATTGACTCAGTATATTCCCTTATATATTGCGACAAATGTTTAATAAGTGTGCCACTATCTAAGTTAGATATGTAGAATTAAATTTAGATAATTATTTTGGTTTTGAAAATTTGATGTTCTCATCGGAATATGCAGCTTTAAATGGCTAACTTTGAAGATATTTAAAGTGGAAATATGCCAAATTAATGTTGTTGTGCAAGTCAAAATTCTGACACCATAGGTTTCAGTAGTAAAAAGGTTTCTATTAAATTGACTTAGTATCCACAACAGATGCACCTGTATTTTAGTTGGGTATCGAGAATCAAATCTAGCGACGTTGAAGGTCGAGAGTTCGAATCCCGGTCGAGTCAAACCAACGACTTACAAAATTGATACTTGCCGCCACCTAGCCTGCTGCCCTGTATTACTAGGATAGGGCAACGACTGTTTTAGCTCAGTTTCAGGATATTTTGACTGAATGGGAAATTGGGTCATCGTTCTGGTTGGCCTGCATGGTCTCCCAATGGGACAACACTATGAACTCGCCATAAGTCGGTACCCGTCCTCATGTGACCTTAGATGTTGCCAGGATGTAAAACTCAAACAAACAAACCAACACTGTGGCATGCGAACACGCGGTGATGTTGACCTGAGTGACGCGTTCCGGTCGAGTCAAACCAATGATTTATCAAATTGATTCTTGTCGCTTCCTAGCCTGTCGCTCGGCTTTTTCTTTTGGTCCATTAGTTGTTTAAGCGGGGGAAATTTCACTCATAGACAACTGGTCTTCCTCATTCCACTGCTGGTCGATAGAAAGCCCGAGCCTACACTTCTACCGACCCAAGGGATTTTTAAGCTCCCACACCACATAGACATGGTATGAGAGCAACCGGCCTTTGATGACGCTGTAAGTTATACACAGCGGTGGAAATCCAAATTGGCAGAGCTGGGGGCACGGGGAATCGAACCACCGACCCTCAGATTAGGAGTCTGACCTAGAAAAAAGTCAGACACTCTAACCACTCAGCCACAGAGAACGCCACATTAATACTAGTGTAAATGCTAGGGCTCGAATCTGTGGTTGTGTAGGCAGGCTATCGTGAAATCAATACAGACAAAGAGAAAGGAAGACTATAAAGTGTAAAGAAGAAGAGAAGAGAGTCCAGCCCTCTGGTTTATTATTTATATGGTTACATGCATATCATGGTTCATTGTAGAGTATCACCCCACCCCTTTCCTCCAATGGAAAACAAGCATTATTGGCTCTACCAATAGGGATCCAGCATTCCTGGTCCCCATGGCTACCAGTGGTCTGCCCACCACCATCAAGCTGTATGGCCCCATGGCCACCACCAACCTTGACCCTGAGTGTGGTGATCCTACCCAGCAGAGGGGGAGGGGGTAGGCCCTGAGTGCCCTCACGCCCAGACCTGCCAGCACCACTATGTCTATTTACATCCCACTCAGGCACCACCAGCCCTTACATATATATTACATACATGTGCCTGGTCACGTACACCGGTCAGTAATAGAACATTTGCATTCCCCTCTATGCCGTAAATTGGAATATTTTACACTAGTATAGGCCAATGACTGGTTATTTCAGTGTCAGGATAATGTGACAGTGGAATATCAGGTCATGGTGCTGTTGGACTGATTTCCGAGCGGGACAGCACTATAAAGTCGCCATTAGCGCGCACTGTCACAAGTCGCTACTGATATGAACTTAGATGTCAATTTGCTTAACATCATGGTGACTTTATATATATATATTTTTTTTTTTTTGTTATATATATATTTATATATATATATAAATTTATTTTCCAAGTATAACACAACACCCACGGTTCAGTATGCACTCATGACAACTTTATAGTACTGCCCCACTGGGAGACCAAACCGCCAGCACCATGACCTGATATCCCACTCAGTCATATTATCCTGACACCGACGGTTCGACTAGTGTGTGAATAAAGCGTTGGTGGCGCCACTGGAGTATTACTGGTCCGCAACAAATCGAACCTTACTTCCCCACTTGCTAAATTAACCCACGGTGCCAACACCAACAAGCACTCAGCCTCATATACACATCATACGTCCAGCATCCCTCCGTCATTTTAGTTTTGGTACATTAGTTGATTAAGCAGGGGAAATTTCAATCACAGGCGATTGGTCTTCCTCATTGCACTGCTCCTTGTCCTATCCTAATATTAGTAATAATGCCAAGTGCCTGGCTAGGATTAGGAAGTGACAACTATCAATTTTCAAGTCATGGGTTTTGACTCGACCCGAGTTTAAATCCATGAGTTCAAATCCCACGACCTACCAAAACGGGAGACGGATGCTCAACCCATTCGGTCATCCCGTCTGGTAGCAGCATATATGGGGTATATATGTATAGGTTCGGGTAGGGTGCAAATAACCCGTTGGCCGCGCCACGTGAGTACCACTGGTCCACAGCAAATCGAACCTTACTTCCCCATTTGCTAAATTAACCCACGGTGCCAACACCAACAAGCACTCAGCCTCATATAATCATAATCATATAGGGGCCTACATGTCATAAATCCAGCAGCATTCCTCCGCCATTAATATTCACATAATAGTTTTTTTAATACATTATTATACTGTCAATGCTGTCAATTGAGACGAATACGGCCGTGTTTGAATAAACGGCCGGCGGGCGGGGGAGGGGGAGGGGGTGGCGCTAGTGGCTGTTGGTGAGCGGGCGGCGGGCGGCGGGCGGCGGGCGGCGGGCGGCGGGCGGCGGGAGGCGGGAGGCGGGCGGCGGGCGGCGGGTGGCGGGCGGCGGGCGGCGGGCGGCGGGCGGGGGGCGGTGGGCGGGGGGGGGGGGGGGGCGGCGGCGAGCAGCGGGCGGCGGGAGGCGCGGCGGGAGGCGGGCGGCGGGCGGCAGGCGGCGTGTGGGATGGGGGAGGGCGGCCGTAACCAGCAGAATGGGCGGGCGATGCGTCATTAGGAGCGGACAAAACGGAGCATCAAAGTAACGGCTGAGACAACCAGCCCGCGGCCAAACCAACAACGCCTCTTTCATCGCGACATGATCGCTTTTCAATGAAATCCGCCCGTCATTTAGTCGTCGGTCTGTGTGTGTGCAGAGGGGGTGTGTGGGGCGTGTGTGAGTGTGGGGGGTGAGGGAGTGTGGGACTGTGGGCGCGTGGAACTGTGGGGCTGTAGGAGTGTGGATGAATGGGTGTGTGGGAGTGGGGGAGAATGAGAGTGAGTGTAGGGTTGAGGGAGTGTGTACGTGTGTGGTGGGGCGGGCGGAAGAAGGATGCGAGAGGAAAGGGGCGAGGGCGGGGTGGGGGTGGGGGTGGGTGCCGGGGTGAGCGGGACGAAGCACCGGTAAGGGAGGGAGGCCGGGCCGGGACGAGGGCCATGGGGAGTGTGGAGGGGGCGGGGCAGGGCGGACCATGGTAGGCGGGGACTAGGTAGGATGACTGGGGGTTGGTTGAAAGTCCAGAGATGTACACTGAATGGTTGCACCCTGGAGAATTGCATTGTTGCCAATGCATACTAAATAAAGGTAATATCAGGGAGGGTACCGACTTGTGACAGTGCACGCTTATGGCGACTTTATAGTGCTGCCCCACTGGGAGACTAGGACACTGGCACCATGACCTGATATCATGCTCAGTCACATCCTGATACTGAGCAAACCAGTCCTTGGCCTCTCCTTTTATTTGTATTAATGTAGAGTGCCTGGCTAAGAAGCGACAGGTATCAATTTGATAAGTTAGTAGTTTGACTCTGTCGTCACTAATTATAAAGAACTAATTAATGCCTCTCATTCCGTCCCTGCGTGACGTCACAGAATGAGGTATTGGAGCTCCAACCCAGTAGGTAGAGATTGCTCTGTCCAGGACCATTACACCGAATAGGCCTATCCTACGGCTCTTCTTTAAAGTCCGACGAGACGGGATCACCAAATGAGGTGAGCGTCAATCTCCCATCTTGGTAGATCGTGGGCTTCAAACCTCATGGGTTCGAACCCTGGTCGAGTCAAACCAATGACTTCCAAATTGATACTTGTCGCTTCCTAACCAGGAGCTCTGCATTAGTAGGATAGGGCAAGGACTGGTTGGCTCGGTGTCAGGATAATTTGACTGAGTGCGATATCAGGTCATGGTGCTCGTGGTTTGGTCTCTCAGTGGGGCAGTACTATAAAGTTGTCATGAGTGCACACTGTCACAAGTCGGTACCCGTCCTGATATGACCTTAGATTTTGCCAGGATGGAAACCTCCAACAACCATCCAAATCTTTAAAGTCCTAAGTTCACCCATCCTGATATGAGCTTAGATGTTGCCGGACGTAAAACTCCAACAACCAACCAACCAACCTCAGTGCAATGCAGCTAAAGCTGCAAAATCCAATGAAAGCATTAAATTTCCAAAGCCAAACTGCTTATTGAGATTTGATCCTGCACATCCATCTTAGATATTGGTGAACTTAATAAACATTTGTTCTGCATATATAGGTCTGGGATTTTGATTCTGAGGAAAGTAATTATTAGACCAGACCACAGCGGTTCCCCAGTGAAAATGCCTCATCCCGGAATACAAGAACCACAATGTTATAATGCAAAATAAGATTACCTTTTTATGTTAATGTGACTTCAATTGAATATTATGAATACATTATTCATGGGAGCATTTTCTTCATACACACTTGTCATGGGGGTGATGAAATTGGGAAATATTGCGCCTAGAGCGGGACTCGAAACCACATCTCTTTGCATTCCGGGCCAGTGTGCTAACCATTCCACCACTTAGGCTCCCTGATATCACCATACTACCCACGCCTACCTGTCTATGCGGCTCCTTGCCTGAGAGGTCAGTGCAGACCAATACACACTGCAAAGAGCTACTTAAGCCCATTCTAATGATGTATTTTGTTAGGTTCTCTATTCAACATTAAAGAAGTTGTAGACAGTGACAGCTCACCCTTATTTGTTTGTATTTGAAAACTGCCTTCTTTTCAATAGGCCCTTAGAAAATGAGACAGCTTGAAAGCCCAGTGTTGGTTCCTACCTAGGCATCATTGTGATAGGACCGGGAGCAATGGAATGAGGAAGACCAATGGTCTGTGATTGAAATATATCATACTTAAAGCTGCATAGTCTAATGAAACTTCAAATTTACGAAACCAAAATAGTTATCTAGATTTGATTCTACATTTCCAACTTATAATGGTCCATTTATTGTGCATTGTATTGGTCGTGAATAGAAAGGAGTACTATGTCATTTTAACAGGACCTCATATTGCTGAATCCTATAGTGTCCGGAATTTGTATATGCATGCCAAAATTAGTTTCGGATATTTTCACTTCAAATATCATCAAAGTTTGTCATGTAAACTAAAAGTCCCTTCAAACTAGAGTAAGGTAGATAATAATGATCAGAATAATACTAATAGATCATCTATATAAAAATGGCAGTAAATCAAAACCATCGGGCTATGTAACTTTAAGCAATGGACGAAAAGAACATTTAAATTAAAAGAATGTTTCATGTACATGAATGCACAACAATATACTGTTAGCCTTGGAATAACGAAGCACCAACCGTATGCACCAATCGGTGTTAGGGCCTCAACCGCGGCTAGGCTAGCTCCACACGGCTAACTGTGGAAAATCGGTATGCACCAATCGGTGCCAGTGCTAACCTCGAACTTTAGCCTAGGCTAAGCTACCCCGGTTTCAAATCACATTTAACTGCTAGCCGGGGCGGTTAGTGTGTGTGTATGGATGTCAATCTATTCAATGCGATCATATTTAACACATTTACATACTCAATAAGTGAAATTTAATCAAATTAACCCTAAAATCGAACCGTTATTAACGCTCCCGCCGCATTGGCGGTGTTATTCATATTGTCGAATCGACGAATGTAAAGTAAACAAATCGCCGCCGCCGCAGCGACGTCGATATTCATACTGTCTCACATCAACAAAATACACATCTCTGCCGCCGTCGGTGAATCGGCGGCAATATATTAGGCCCAAATCTATTAAATGCTGTCATATTTAACAGAATTACATACGCCAAAAGTGAAATTTAATCAAATTAACCCTAAAATCGAACCGTTATTAACGCCCCTGCTGAATTGGCGGAGTTATTCATATTGTCAAATCGAGGGAATTCCCAAATCTATAAATAAACTCACGGTTAGCTATCCGCCCCGGCTAGTACATTGGTGCATACCGATTCACACATTTCTCCAACACGCCGCTACCCTGAGGTAGGTAACCGGTGCTAGCGCCTTAGCTCCGGCTAAGCCTATCACCGATTGGTGCATATGGCCCATGGTGTAGCTCTGCCTGCTATTTCAACAGAATTCTTAACGGGCTCGCTGGTCGAATCAGTAGAGCGCGGGTCGCACGTGCGGGAGATCAGGAGTTTGGTTCCCGGTCGAGTCAAACTGATGACTTATCAAATTTATACTTGTCGCTTCCTAGCCTAGTGCTCGGCATTAAAGTTGCATAGTCCGATGGTTTTGAGTTTCTGTAATTTTTCTGAGATAAATATATTAGATCGATCACTAGTGTCTACTTTACATTACTTTAAAGTTACTTTTATTTTAAATGGTAAACTTTTGAGATATTTGAAGTGCAAACATGGAAAATTAGTTTTGGCAAGCTTTCCAAAACTGTGACACCATAGACCTCTACAGTAACATGTTCTATTAAATTGACTCAGTAGCGCCTATTCCCTTCTATGCAGAAACAAATGTTTCATAAGTGCATCAGTATCTAAGTTAGAAATGTAAAAATCAAATCTAGATAATTGTTTTGGTTTTGAACATTTCATATTTCATCGGACTATGCAACTTTAATAGGATATGGAAAGGACTGGTTGGCTCAGTGTCAGGATAGTGTGACTGAGCGGTATATTGGGTCATGGTGCTGGTGGCCTGATGTCTCAGTGTGGCAGACTATAAAGTCGCAATGAGTGTGCACTGTCACAAGTTGGTACCCGTCCTGATATGACCTTAGCTGTTGCCAGGATGTAAAACTCCAACAACCAACCACCAGAATTAGTGTTCCAGGGAATGTGCCTTTATTGCGGTATTTTTTATCAAGATGATGTCTAAACTCTCACCCACCATTGGGAAGCATGCATAAAATATGCAAATAAAGCTGCATTGACCAATGAAAGCATTAACTTTTCAAAACCAAAACAGTGACCTACATTTGATCCCGCATATCAAACTTAGATATACTGGTGCACTTATTAAAAATGTACTACAACATAGAATCGCACTCTTGATTAAATTAATAGAGCCTGTTACTGCTGAAGCCTATGAGGGTCAGAGTTTTGTTGGGGCCTGCCAAAATTAATTTAACTTGTGAGTTGATTAGTGACAGCAATATGCAGTGTGCTATTGGGGCGAAGTTGTTAGTAACACATTGGACCAGCTGTGGGTAGTGAACTAGTGCGACCTACCTCGGTGCATTTGGTTTTAAATATTACATTTGTATTTGGACTGTCACTGTCATTGTAGGTGGTTGACTATAAATAATGGAAGAATGGCAACAAAAAAGGGGTGGAGAACTGAGGCTGAGAGTTTGGTGGCCAGCCACTTATGGTTTGGTGATGCCATGGAACATCCTTTACTGTGACTGCATAAGGACTTGTCTGATCCGGTGTACTTTTAGTGAGTTTTTGAATTCTAGGTATATGAGGATTCTGTTCTGATTCTGGCTGGTATGTTGCTCCAAATCATGCTGCCTTTGTAAATTGGTGCTTTAATTAGTTTGTGGAAGGTCTCAGGACTTTGAGTAGAGTTAAATTAGCCCATCTATAGCATGTTTCTTTGTGTCATCGATGTATTTTGTCTCTTCTGCGCATAAGTGATAGGAGATGTGAATCTCTTCTATCCATCAGGTAATCGAGCATTGCTTTGTCACGCGTTTCCTTCACACTGAGTGTGTTGCCCCAATAAATTGTCCTCAGTGCCCGGTTGTGAATCCTTTGTACCTTATGCTGCATTCATATGGGTCTCGTGAATATGGTGAACTTCCTACTTACTGCCGGTGAACACGACCTTGTAAACTGACAGCATTCATTTGGCAATTCGCAGTAAACAGGTTTCATACTGGGTGATAATAGAGGCATTGTCAAATCTGTGTACAGAAAAAGGGAAATATCTCTAAAACCACACCACCTAGAAACAAATCGCTTGGTACACATATAGAAAACATCTTTACCCAAAAGATTATATCAAATATATATGGTTAGGGTTCTTGATTTCTATTAATTTTGAATAAAACTAATGTTTTGCACCACGCGTACGGCAGACGGCAGAAACTGCGAGACCGCCATTTCTTCACGAGTGGTGAGTAAGGAGCAGGTTCCAAAATCTCCAGTTCACAGGTGGTGTTCACCAGTGGTGAAGTCACTTGAACGCAATTCACAGGTTGTGAACTGGGAAACACCATATTCACCAGTTCATATGAACGCAGCATTAGTCAGTTGCTTCTTGGTGAGCATTCCATAAATTATATCGTTTAGGTTGGTGGTGGAAATCCTCTATAGCAGATTTTCCACAACAGGAAGTGAAGGGGGAGGGTGAATAGAGGAGAACGGTGGTGGAAGGGGTGAAATTGACCAGGGGAGGGGCAATGGGGAAGAGAGAGAGAGAAGAAGGGGTTGAGAGGGCAAAGGGGGGATACAAAATGGGGCGGGAGAGGTTGGAGAGTGGAGGAGATGGAAGAGGAATGGAGAAGAGGAGGTGAGTAGTGGAGAGTGAAGGGGGAAAGGAAGGCGGGTGGGGTACATGGGAAGGAGGAGGAGACAGAGGAGGTACTGGGGTGGGGAGGAGGTGAGGAGGAGGCGGGGATAGAGGTAGAGGAGAGAGGATGGAGAGGGGAGGAGATGGAAAGGGGGGGGGGGGAGTGAGGGGTGGAGGAGGAGGAGGAAGAGGAGGAGATAGAGGTCGAGAGGTAAAGAGGTTGGAGAGTGGAGGACGTGGGAGGGGGAGGGGGATTGGAGAGGGTAGAGGAGGAGATAGAGGTAGAGGCGAAGAGGCTGGAGAGTGGATGAAGTGGTAGGGGGTGGAGTGAGGGGTGGAGGGGATAGAGGTAGAGGCGAAGTGGCTGGAGAGTGGAGGGGGTGGTAGGGGGTGGAGTGAGGGGTGGAGGGGATAGAGGTAGAAGCGAAGAGGCTGGAGAGTGGAGGAGGTGGAAGGGGGAGGAGTGAGGGGTAGAGGGGATAGAGGTAGAGGCGAAGAGGCTGGAGAGTGGAGGAGGTGGAAGGGGGGAGGTGTGAGGGGTAGAGGGGATAGAGGTAGAGGCGAAGAGGCTGGAGAGTGGAGGAGGTGGAAGGGGGGAGGAGTGAGGGGTGGAGGGGATAGAGGTAGAGGCGAAGTGGCTGGAGATTGGAGGAGGTGGAAGGGGGAGGAGTGAGGGGTAGAGGGGATAGAGGTAGAGGCGAAGAGGCTGGAGAGTGGAGGAGGTGGAAGGGGGGTGGAGTGAGGGGTGGAGGGGATAGAGGTAGAGGCGAAGAGGCTGGAGAGTGGAGGAGGTGGAAGGTGGAGGAGTGAGGGGTAGAGGGGATAGAGGTAGAGGCGAAGAGGCTGGAGAGTGGAGGAGGTGGAAGGGGGGAGGAGTGAGGGGTGGAGGGGATAGAGGTAGAGGCGAAGTGGCTGGAGAGTGGAGGAGGTGGAAGGGGGAGGAGTGAGGGGTAGAGGGGATATAGGTAGAGGTGAAGAGGCTGGAGAGTGGAGGAGGTGGAAGGGGGAGGAGTGAGGGGTAGAGGGGATAGAGGTAGAGGCGAAGAGGCTGGAGAGTGGAGGAGGTGGAAGGGGGGAGGAGTGAGGGATGGAGGAGATAGAGGTGGAGGCAGAGGCTGGAGAGGGAGAGGAGGTAAAAGGATGAGGGGGAGAGGGGGAGGACGAGATAGGGGTAGAGGCGGACATGCTGGAGAGTGGCGGATGTGTGAGGGGGAGGTGAGAGTGGAGGAGGAGGAGGGGAGTGGGGGTGGGGTGTGGCTTATGAGGGATGGGGGATTCAGGATTGGTGGTGGGGGGGGGGGGGGGGGGGGGGAGTGCGGGGGGAATGAGCCGGCCTTCACTCGAGGCCGGCCCGGCGCGCCGGCCGGCCGGCTGGGTGGCGTTTTAAAGCCCGCTACGGCGTTCTTTGGCCGGCAGCTGTATCGGTTGGCGACGGGGCCAACTGCGCCCATCAAAGACGCAATCTCGTCGTCTCCCGAGGTATTAGCGCCCGTGCTGGCGGCGGGTGTGACCCCCGTAGAGGCTATCTGAGACCACGTGGCCCGGCGTGACAAAGGAACGTGCGCAGCTGTATTTGGATACTCGGCAGATCCAAACCGCCGGCTTTTAAACGGATCGGTGGGAAGTGGGGAAGGAGGGGGGAGGGGGAGTTGGGAGGGATGGGGGGGAGGAAGGGGAAGGGACTGGGGGGAGGGGGTAGAGGGGAGGGAGGGAGGGGAGGGGAGGAGAGGAAGGGGAACTGGAGGGGAGAGGAGGGGAGGGGAGGAGGGAGAGTGAGGGGAAGGTGAGAGGGGCGGATGGAGAGGAGTGTGGAGGGGAGAGGAGGGATGGGGAGGAGGGAGGGTGAGGGGAGGGTGAGGGGAGGGAGGAGAGAAGAGTGAGAGGTGGGGGTAACGGAGTGGATGGGAGGGGAGTTTGGGTGGAGTGGGGGTAGGTGGGGGGGAGACCGGGGGGAAGCCGCGTGGAGGCCGAGGGGAGGACGGCGGGATGCCGGGTGAGGCCAGGGGAGGACTGGGGAGGACGAGCGAGGCCGGGGGAGGCCCTAGGGAGACCGGGAGGAAGCCGTGCGGAGGCCGGGGGAGGACGGCGGGAGGACGGCGATAGGATGGCGGGAGGACGGCGGGAGGCCGGAGGGAGGCCGGGGGAAGTCGGGGAAGGCCGGGGGAGGCCGGAGGAGGCCGTGTGGGAGGCCGGGGGATGACCGGTGGGAGGCCGGGGGAGGCCGGGCTGAAGCCACAGGGAGGCCGGCGGGACGCCGGGGGAGGCCGGGGGAGGCTGGGGGAGGCCGCGGGAACATGCGTTGAAATGGGTGTAGTATGGGAGAAGGAGGGGGAGAAATGGGGGAAGGTCTAAGCGGAATGGAGCATTGGATGGCTTAAAGATGCATGGTCGGATAAAAGCATAACACTTTCACAATCTAAACACTCACTTAGATTTGATCCTAGATATCCAGCTGAAATAATGGTGCAATAGTTCATCAGCTGGCACTGCATAGAAGCAATGTCAAGTCAATTTATAAGATTAGAATAACTGCCATTAAGCCATTAGCCATTAAAGTGCCTTTAAAAAAATAGGTCATTCATATGACCTTGTTAATATTAGCCATTGTTTGTTTTTGTGTTTGATGGATGTATTGCTAGCAAGAATACTGAAATGAAATACAGTATAACCCCGTTAAAACAAGCTCGGTTAAACCAAACGATCGGTTAATCCAACCTTTTTTCGGTGGCCTGGCAAAATACTACCATTTATCATATAAAAAACTTGGTTAAACCAAAGTCGGTTAATCCAAATTATCGATTAATCCAAACAAAATATTCGGACCCCAGACTCAATCCGGTACGGTTAAGCCAAACTTTTATGTGGTTATACGGTCATCTGAGACCCCACCACCTTTTTATATGATAAATGATAGTATTTTGCTGGGCCACCGAAAAAAGTTTGGATTAACCGATCATTTTCTTTAACCGAGCTTGGTTTAACGGGGTTATACTGTATATACATAAAAGAAACAATAATCAAAGTGTCCACATACATTGTATATTACATTCATAATGTACCTGACTTTTTGCCAAAGCCAAGTCAAAGTCGAAGCCAAAGCTCAGTTGAACCATTGATCAGTTAAAGCTGCATAGTCCGATGAAAATGTCAAATTTTCAAAACCAAAACAATAATCTAGATTTGATTCTAGATGTTTAACTTAGATACTGATGCACTTATTAAACATGTGTTGCCACATTGAAGGGAATACAGAGGCAATTTAATAGAACCTGTTACTGCAGAAGCCTATTGAGTCAAAGTTTTGGCATGCTTGCCAAAATTAATTTGGCATGTTTGCACTTCAAATATCTCGAAAGTTAACCATTTAAAATAAGAGTTACTTCAAAATAAAGTAAGGTAGATTATAACGAGCAACCTAATATATTTATCTCAGAAAATGACAGAAACTCATAAACCATCGGACTATGCAACTTCAATCCAAACAAATTTCTAGGGCCCCTTCAAGTTTGCTTTAACAGCGTTATACTGTAATACTGACTTGTAAGTTGCATCAAAGAGCCAAGCTCAATAACAAAATAATAATTGCATAGATGTTCACATCAGCTTCTTCTATTTGCATCTCAAATGGCGAAGAAATGTATTTAACTGTCACTCCTTAACAGACACGCCATATCCAAAACCACCTCATTTCTCTACCATTACCAAAGACTCAACAACCGACTATATTACCCACTAATAGACCAGACGGGGTGGCCGAATGAGTTGAGTGTCCCTCCCCTGTTTTGTGAGATCGGGGGATCCAAACCCATGAGATCGAGGGTTCGAACCCTGGTCGAGTCAAACCAATGACTTAAAAATTGATACTTGTTGCTTCCTAGCCTGTCACTCGGCATTACTACGATAGGGCAAGGACTGGTTTGCTCAGTGTCAGGATAATGTGACTGAGTGGGATATCAGGTTATGGTGCTGGCAGGCTGATTTCCCAGTGGGGAAGCACTATAAAGTCGCCATGAGTGTGCACTGTCACAAGTCGGTACCCGTCCTGATATGACCTTAGATGTTGCTAGGAAGTAAAACAACAACAAACAAACCCACTAATATCCTCAAAAGGTCATAGCTCCAACCTCTGTACATTCTCAGCTACAACGGCAATTATCCTTTTACTAACACCAACTGATGTTCGTTGTTTTTTGTGGTTTTAAGTCCTGGCAACATCTCAGGTTATATCAGAATGAGCTCTGACTTCTGACAGCGCACACTCATGATGACTGTATTGCGCTGCCTCACTGGGAGACCAAATCATCGGCACCATAAACCGATATTGCACTCAGTCACATTATCGTCATACTATGGAAACCAGTCCTGACCCTATGCTATTAGGTGTTGTAATGTCGAACACCAGGTTAGGTAGCGACAAGTATCAAACTCCTAAGTCATTGGCTTGACTCAGTCGGAATTTGAACCCACAATCTCATCTAAGCGGTGGTGGTGGTGGCGGTGGTGGTAGCAGGGTGGAAGCGATGGCGGTGGTGGTTGCAGTGGTGGTGGGGGTGGTGGTGGCAGCGGTGGAGGTGATGGCAGTGGTGGTTGCAGTGGCAGCGGTGGTGATGGTGGTAGTGGTGGTGGTAGAGGTGGTGATGGTGGTGGTGATGGTGGTGATGGTGGTGGTGGTGATGGTGGTGATGGTGGTGATAGTGGTGGTGGTGATGGCAGTGGTGGTGGCGGTGGCGGTGGCAGTGGTGGTCACAGTTGTTGGGGTGGCAGTGGCGGTGGCGGCGGTTGTTGGGGGTGGGGGTGGCGGTGGTTGTTGGGGGTGGTGGTGGTGGCGGTTGTTGGGGGTGGTGGTGGTGGTGGTTGTTGGGGGTGGCGGTGGTGGTGGTTGTTGGGGGTGGCGTGGTGGTGGTTGTTGGGGGTGGTGGTGGCAGTGGTGGCGGTTGCTGGGGGTGGTGGGTGGTGGCGGTTGTTGGGGGTGGGGGTGGGGTGGCGGTTGTTGGGGGTGGCAGTGGTGGTGGTGGCTGTTGTTGGGGGTGGCGGTGGGTGGGTGGTTGGGGGGGTGGGTGGTGGGGTGGTGGGGGGTGGTGGGGGTGGGGGTGGGTGGGGGGTGGGGGTGGGGGTGGGTGGGGGGTGGTGGGGGTGGGGGTGGGGTGGGTGGGGTGGGGGGGGGGGTGGGGGTGGGGTGGTGGGGGGGGTGGTGGGGGTGGTGGGGTGGTGGGGGTGGGGGGGGTGGTGGTGGGTGGGGGGGGGGGTGGGGGGTGGTGGGGGGTGGGGGGGGTGGGGGTGGTGGGGGTGGGGGGGGTGGTGGGGGGTGGGGGGGGGTGGTGGGGTGGTGGGGTGGGGGTGGGGGGGGGGGTGGGGTGGGGGTGGGTGGTGGGGGGGTGGGGGTGGGTGGGGGGTGGGTGGGGGGGTGTGGGGGTGGGGGTGGGGGGGGTGTGGTGGGGGTGGGGGGGGGGGGTGGTGGGGGGTGGCGGTGGGTGGGGTGGTGGGGGGGTGGGGGTGGTGGGGGTGGGTGGGGGGTGGGGGTGGTGGGGTGTGGGGGTGGCGGTGGTGGGTGGTTGGGGGTGGGGGTGGTGGGGGGGTGGGGGGGGTGGGGGGGGGTGGGTGGGGGTGGGGGGTGGGGTGGTGGGGGTGTGGGGGGGGGGGTGGGGTGGGGTGGGGGGGGGTGGGGGGGTGGGGTGGTGGGGGTGGGGGTGGTGGGGGGGTGGGGGTGGGGGTGGGGGTGGTGGGGGTTGGGGGGGTGGGGGTGGGGGGGTGTGGGGGTGGGGGTGGTGGGTGGTGGGGGGGTGGGGGTGGTGGGGTGGTGGGGGGTGGTGGGGGTGGGTGGGTGGGGGGGTGGGGGGTGGGGGGGGGTGGGGGGGGTGGGGTGGGGGGGTGGTGGGTGGTGGGGGTGGGTGGGGGGGTGGGGGGTGGGGTGGGGGTGGGGGGGGGTGGGGGTGGTGGGGGTGGGGGGGGTGGGGGGGGTGGGGGTGGGGGGTGGGTGGTGGGGTGGGTGGGGGTGGGGTGGGGGGTGGGGGGTGGTGGGGGGGGGTGGGGGTGGTGGGTGGGTGTGGGGGGTGGGGGTGGGGGTGGTGGGTGGGGTGGGGGGGTGGTGGTGGGGGTGGAGGGGGTGGGGGGTGGTGGGGGTGGGTGGGGGTGGGGGGGGTGGTGGTGTGGGGGGTGGGGGGGTGGGGTGGGGGGGGTGGGGGGTGGGGGTGGGGGTGGTTGGGGGGGGGGTGGTGGGTTGGGGGGGGGGGTGGGGGGGGTGGTGGGGGTGGGGGGGGTGGGGGGTGGGGGGGTGGGGGGGGTGGGGGGTGGGGGGGTGGGGTGGGGGTGGTGGGGGGTGGGGGGGTGGGGGTGGGGGGTGGGGTGGGGGGGGTGGGGTGGGGGTGGGGGTGGGGGGGGTGGGGTGGGGGGTGGGGTGGGGGGGGTGGTGGGGTGGGGGGTGGGGTGGGGGGGTGGGGTGGGGGGTGGGTGGGGGTGGGGGTGGTGGGGGGTGTGGGGGTGGGGTGGTGGGGTGGGTGGGGGTGGGTGGGTGGGGGTGGTTGGGGGGGGGCGGGTGGGTGGCGGTTCTTGGGGGTGGTGGGCGGGGGCAGTTGTGGGGGGTGGCGGTGGTGGCAGTTGTTGGGGGGTGGTGGTGGTGGCAGTTGTTGGGGGGTGGCGGTGGTGGTGGGTTGTTGGGGGGTGGCGGTGGGTGGGGGTTCTTGGGGGTGGTGGTGGTGGCAGGTGTTGGGGGGTGGCGGTGGTGGCAGTTGTTGGGGGTGGCGGTGGTGGTGGTTGTTGGGGGTGGTGGTGGTGGTGGTTGTTGGGGGTGGTGTGGTTGCGGTTGTTGGGGGTGGCGGTGGTGGCGGTTGTTGGGGGTGGCGGTGGTGGCAGTTGTTGGGGGTGGCAGTTGTGGCAGTTGTTGGGGGTGGCAGTGGTGGCGGTTGTTGGGGGTGGCGGTGGTGGTGGTTGTTGGGGGTGGCGGTGGTGGCGGTTCTTGGGGGTGGCGGTGGTGGCAGTTGTTGGGGGTGGCGGTGGTCGTTGTTGGGGGTGGCACTCATCATTCCTCTGATCCCCGCCTCTCTAGTATTAGCTTCCGTGAAAGCCGCTTTATCGATTGCTTAATTAAGCCGTGATGGTAATCCGCTAATACTCCCCCTGTACCCTCCACTCCCCGCACCCCGCTCCCCGCACCCCCACCCCCGCACCCCGCCCACCAACAACCCCGTCACCCCCGCCCCCAATGGCGCGCCGACATCCCACACAATGGCTACATTAGGAATATACAGCCACAATAGATTTACTTCACCAGCGAAAGCCGAGATGGTGCGTCAGCCTCTTCGTCTTCGTGTGTGTGTGGTGCGTGGGGGGGGGGGGGGGGGGGGGGGCGTCCGGGGAGGGGGTGTATGTGTATGTTGTTATGTCTGCATGGGTGAATGGAAGAATGGGTGAATGGGTGGATGGGTGAATGGGTGAATGGGTGAATGGGTGGATGGGTGAATGGGTGGGTGGGTGAATGGGTGGATGGGTGAATGGGTGAATGGGTGAATGGGTGAATGGGTGAATGGGTGGATGGGTGAATGGGTGAATGGGTGGATGGGTGGATGGGTGAATGGGTGGATGGGTGAATGGGTGGATGGGTGAATGGGTGAATGGGTGGATGGGTGAATGGGTGGGTGGGTGAATGGGTGAATGGGTGAATGGGTGAATGGGTGAATGGGTGGGTGGGTGAATGGGTGAATGGGTGAATGGGTGGATGGGTGGATGGGTGAATGGGTGAATGGGTGGATGGGTGAATGGGTGAATGGGTGGATGGGTGAATGGGTGAATGGGTGGGTGGGGTTAATTGGTGGGTGGGTGAATGGGTGGGTGGGTGATGGGTGAATGGGTGAATGGGTGGGTGGGTGGATTGGTGGGTGGCTGAATGGGTGAATGGGTGGGTGGTTGAATGGGTGGGTGGGTGAATGGGTGGGTGGGTGAATGGGTGAATGGGTGGGTGGGTGAATGGGTGAATGGGTGAATAGGTGGGTGGGTGAATGGGTGGGTGGGTGGGGTGAATGGGTGATGGGGTGGGTGGGTGAATGGGTGAATGGGTGAATGGGGTGGGTGGGTGAATGGGTGAATGGGTGATGGGTGGGTGGGTGAATGGGTGAATGGGTGAATGGGTGGGTGGGTGAATGGGGTGAATGGGTGAATGGGTGGGTGGGGTGGGTGATGGGTGAATGGGGTGGAATGGGTGGTGGGTGAATGGGTGAATGGGTGGGTGGGTGAATGGGTGAATGGGTGAATGGGTGGGTGGGGTGAATTGGTGGGTGGGTGAATGGGTGGGTGGGTGAATGGGTGAATGGGTGAATGGGTGGGTGGGTGGGTGGTGGGTGGGTGAATGGGTGAATGGGTGGGAGGGTGAATGGGTGGGTGGGTGGGTGAATGGGTGGGTGGGGGTGAATAGGTGGGTGGGGGTGAATGGGTGAAGGGTGGGTGGGTGAATGGGTGGGTGGGTGAATGGGGTGGGTGGGTGGGTGGGTGAATGGGTGGGTGGCTGAATGGGGGAATGGGTGAATGGGTGGGTGGGTGAATGGGTGGAATGGGTGAATGGGTGGGTGGGTGAATGGGTGATGGGTGAATGGGTGGGTGATGGGTGATGGGGTGATGGGTGGATGAGTGAATGGGTGAATGGGTGGGTGGGTGAATGGGTGAATGGGTGAATGGGTGGAGGTGGTGAATGGGTGGGGTGGGTGAATGGGTGGGTGGGTGATGGGTGCATGGGTGGGTGGGTGATGGGTGAATGGGGGGTGGGTGAATGGGTGGGTGGGTGAAGGGTGAATGGGTGGGTGGGTGAATGGGTGAATGGGTGGGTGGGTGAATGGGTGAATGGGTGGGTGGTGAATGGGTGGATGGGTGAATGGGTGAATGGGTGGGTGGGTGAATGGGTGAATGGTGGGTGGTTGAATGGGTGAATGGGTGGGTGAATGGGTGAATGGGTGGATGGTGAATGGGTGGGTGGGTGAATGGTGGGTGGGTGGATGGGTGAATGGGTGGGTGGGTGAATGGGTGGGTATATGTACCAGGAGGTATGAAGGGGGTTTGGTTGGTTGGTTGGTTCTCTGGAGTTTTACGTGCTGGCAACATATTAGGTCATATCAGTATGGGTATCGACTTGTGACAGTGCGCACTCATGACGACTTTATAGTGTTGCCTCCATTATAAGACCAGGACGCCAGCACCATGACTCGATATCCTCCTCAGTCATATTTTCCTGATACTGAGAGAAGCAGTTCTTGAGCTATCCTAGTAATGCCCGTGCGCCAGGCTAGGTAGCGACAAGTAGCAATTTAGTAAGTCATTGGTTTGACTCGAGCGGGATTCGAACTCCCGACCTCGCGCATGGGAAGCCAGCGCTCTACCAATTCTACCACCATATCCGGTACGGCTGCGGGAGGAGTGGAGTTTGGGAGGAGGAAGTTGGGGGAGGGGAGAGTTGGGGGCGGGGAGAGTTGGTGGCGGGAATATGTGGGGAGGGGAGGTGGGGAAGTGGGGAGGTGGGTGGTGCGGAGGAGGGGGAGGTGGGAGATAGGGAGGTGGGTGGTGGGGAGATGGGGATGTGGGTGGTGGGGGGGGGGGGTGGGGGATGTAGCGAGATGGGTGGTGGGGAGGTGGGTGGTGGAGAGATGGGGATGTGGGGAGGTGGTGCTGGGGAGGTGGGGAGGTGGGGAGATGGCTGGTGGGGGTTGGGTGGTGGGAGATGGGGATGTGGGGAGGTGGTGCTGGGGAGGTGGGGATGTAGGGAGATGGGTGGTGGGGAGGTGGGTGGTGGAGAGATGGGGATGAGGGGAGGTGGTGCTGGGGAGGTGGGGAGGTGGGGAGATGGGTGGTGGGGAGGTGGGGATGAGGGGAGGTGGGTGGTGGGGATGTGGGGAGTGGGGGGAGTGCGGAGTTGGGGAGATGGGGAGGTGGGTGGGGGCAGGGATCTGCTGCTAGATACGTATTTAAGTGGCCAGATCCGGGCTGTATTCATATTGCACCTGTAGCTGACCCTCACAACGAGAAGACAACATCATTAGCACTCAATGGAGGCGGCTCTAATCCACACACCAGGGGGCGCAGTGGGCGGAGGGGGCGACAAAGGACGCAGCAGCGGCCATGTATAGATCCATTCTGCACGGCGTATGTGTGGGAATAAGCACTGGGCTGGTCGGGAGGGAAAGAAAAAGCTTGGGAGGGGAAAAGAGAATGAGAAAACGCACACACAAACGAACACATGCACAGAAACACTCAATAAATCATTTATATATGTAAATATGCAAATGTGCAAATCTACAAATTTGAAAATATGCAAATATCCAAACGTTCAAATGTAAAAATGGACAAGTGTACAAATATGCAAATGTACAAAGATACAAATATTTAAAAATGCAATTATACAAAAATACAGATATACAATATACAAATATATGCCAACAGATATGCAAATATACGAATATGTAAATATACAATATACAAATATGCAAATATACAAATATGCAAATATACAAATATACAAATAAAACATACATACAAAAATATAAAATAATACACATACACATATATACAAATATACAAATATACACACATACGAGCATACAAATATACATGTACATGCGTACAATCATGTATACAAATATGTACTAGATGCCCATGATATATGTTCACATGTATGCATGCTGTACTCAATTATGTATTTGCTGCAGGCTAACCACTCTCCCTGCAGCCAATCCCGACACTAGCGCCACCTATGGCGGACTTCAACACTGCACACTCCGGTGTCGCAGTTTCAGCTGCCTTTCAGTTTCAGCCGCCTTTCAGTTTCATGCGCATGCATCAAAATCTAACAGCATCGTCACCAACCTTATAAATTTAATATAATGTTTTTGGTAAGATGTTTTCTATATGTGTACCAAGCGATTTGTTTCTAGGTGGAGTGGTTTTAGAGATATTTCACTTTTCTTGTATTTTCTGTATGAAGATTGCTCACGACCATTGACAATGCCTTGAGTTTGATGGTACGTGCAGTGCAAAACATTAGTTGTATTCAAAATTAATAGAAATCAAGAACCCTAACCTTATAAATTTAATATAAACTTTTTGGTAAAGATGTTTTCTATATGTGTACCAAGTGATTTGTTTCTAGGTGGTGTGGTTTTAGAGATATTTCACTTTTTCTGTATTTTCTGTATAAAGATTGCTCACGACCATTGACAATGCCTTGAGTTTGAGTCAATGCGGACGGCGGAAACTGGCGGGCGGCTGAAACTGCATCACCGGTACGTTTTCCTCATTCACCATACAATTGGATATAGGACCGAATGTGCGCGAGGAGCGGGACTTGCTCTGGCGGTAGAGTGTCCACTTGTGAAGCAGTCGGTCATCCGATCGAGCCTTCTCACTCTCAGTGGATACATTTGCAGTTTGGGCTATTTTTCGTTAATATTTAACAAGAACTTTATACCATATTCTTATCCCCACTTTTATCACTTTCCAGATTTAGATTTAGTAGTTTATTCTTAAATCTAGACAGAGTAAGAGAGTTATGCCCCGGTTACATACACGTTAGTGGACGTAGTTGAATGGAGGTGAATGTAGTGGAGGCTAACGTGGGTCAAACGTGGTATAAGTATATTAAACTACATTGAAATATGTTAAAATACAGCAGGTTTTGGTACGGATAAATATGTTACAGTATGGATAAATACGTTATGGTACGGATGATGGTATGTTAAACTACGTTCAACTATGTTCAACTACATTCAACTACGTTAGCCTCCACTACATTCACCTATGTCCACTAATGGCTATAGATGTGACCAGGGCTTCGTCAAAGTATGCTAGAGTATGCTAGACCATGCTGGAGTATACTAGAGTATGTTAGGATCACGGATACAAATTCAGCTTCTAATGTAGCGCTCTTTTGAACATGCCATATTTCTTTGGAGGAAACCCACTGCCACCACATAGGCTACTCTTTCCATGGTCTTTTATATGTACTTTCCCATAGACAGGACAGCACATACCACAGCCTTTGATGAACCACTTGTGGACCACTGGTTGGATGCTGATCAAGAAGCCAATAGCATATGTTCAAGGTCAAGTGTTTTTTTGGTGTGTTTTGTGTTGTTATAGTGATATATTATTTAAATGTCTAACACATTAGGCGCACATGTACATGGTTAGACCTTTTTGTTGTTGTTTTATTGATATT
Organism: Branchipolynoe longqiensis; assembly: GCA_030323885.1. NCBI lineage: Eukaryota > Metazoa > Annelida > Polychaeta > Phyllodocida > Polynoidae > Branchipolynoe > Branchipolynoe longqiensis. Next base: position 63,601 of record JASIRB010004241.1, on the reverse strand, counting down.
TTATTTTATTATGCAATCCCTAACACATTATGTGTAGATTTTCATGATGGGATGTTGTTATCCTATTTGATCTTATTTGTTGTTATTTTATGATATTTAATTTAATTATGCGCATATTATTAAGCATGTCTAAGCTATTCGTACACAGCCTACTTATTGTCTAACACCTAAACATATGTAGCTATGCTTTGCAATAAGTAAATGTTGCTGTCATTTGCTACAGATTTATACTATTTCAAAATTGCTTCACAGATCCTTTTTTTAATAGCCAATCTTAATATTATCATAGATTTGCTTCTAATATAAATTGCAGTGGAATTATTACCCTAGCAAATATTTTCTATTACTTTTATTAGATAGAATATTACATCATGTATGTGTATTCACCAAATCCTCCACCTACAGCCTTGTTAGCTGAAGTTGCGACCCGGCGTGCTGGGTCACGGCTTCAGGCCTTCCTCGGGGACCAGCGGAACTCGGAGTGCTGTATTTGGTTTGATACAGTGTAGTTCCGATTGTCGCCGCTTCGAAGGTGAAGCGCGCCATGCGCGCGCTGCTGGAACCGGATGTGGGCCAATTGATCATGAGCGGTGTCGCCATCTGGTGGTTCCTGCGGCAGGCAGCCAGAGTTCGGGGTGGAGATGGGCTTATCGATGCCTGATAGCCCATCATGCCGACCCACCCTGCCCCCACCCGTCCCCACCAAGCCCCCACCAAGCCCCCACCAAGCCTCCACCAGGCCCCACCCGGCGGGGCGTTATCACACGCCGACTGTTGTCCAGGACCACCAAAAAGAAGAGGTAGGAAGAAAAAGAAAGGGAGGAGGAATGAAGGAAGAAATAAATGGAGGGAGGAAGGGGAAAATGAAGAGGGAAAGAATGAAAGAAAGAAAGAAAGAAAAGAATTTTAAAAAGAAAGATAGAAAGAAGGAAAGAAAGAAAGAAAGAAAGAAAGAAAGCGAAAGGGAAAAAAATAAAAAGGAAAAAACTAAGAGAAAGAAAGAAATGAAGGAAGCAATAAAGGCAGGAAGGAAGGAAGGAAAGAAAAGGGGAAGGAACGAAAACAATGGATGAACTAAGGAAGTAACAACGGAATGATTGAACAAAGGAATGCAACAAGGAACAAGGCAAAAGAAAGAAGACTAAGAATGTGTGAGAGAGAGAGATAGAGAGAGAGAGAGAATGACATGAGATGAATGGAAAGGGAGAGAGAAAGCCAGAAAGAAAGAAAGAAAGAAAGAAAGAAAGAAAAAGAAAATAAAGACGACAGAGAGAGAGAGACAGAGAGACAGAGAGACAGAGAGACAGAGAAAGAGCACAGGAGAGAGTGTTAAACCGACAGACAGATAGTGATTGGAGGAGAAAGGCATTGGTAAGAAAGCACTAAGCGACCATCGATCGTCAAATGACATGTAGTATGACGTACGTCGCTACACAGAACAAATTAGAAATGATAACTAGAGTGTGTGGGAAGTTAGTGCGGGACCAGCAGAAAGTGTAGAAGCCTTCGTAGCGCCAGTAGCATCATAATGATTAACTGCCACTTCTAACACCGGGCGCGGTGGCCGAATCGGTGGAGGGCGGGCCTCGGGTGCGGGAGATCAGGAGTTCTGTTCCCGGTCGAGTCAAACCAATGATTTATCAAATTGATACTTGTTGCTTCCTAGCTTGGCGCTCTGCATTAATAGGATAAGGTAAGGACTTGTTACCTCAGTGTCAGGATAATATGACTGAGTGGGATATCGGGTCATGGTTCTGGTGGTCTGATTTCCCAGTGAGGGAGCATTATAAAGCGCCATGAGTGTGCACTGTCACAAGTCGGTACTTGTCCTAATATGACATTAGATGTAGCCAGGACGTAAAACTCCAACAACCAATCAAACAAGCCACTTCTAAGTTCTAGTTATGACAAACCACGTTATGCCTACAAACGTGGATGTAGTTGCGCCCCCTGAGACTAGTGACAGTTGTTTTGGACACGGCGGCGTTCGTAAAGGCCGTCTTTTGACGACGACAGTCGGCGGGGGTGTTCTTGAACCGGCCCCCGCCACTTCCCCGCGCGCCCACCGGCTAATCCTATTTGGCCGAGCGAAACACCTGCCGCAGCTAATGCCGTGACCATCAACCCCCGGGGGAGGGGAGGGTGTGGGGGGGGGGGAATCAGAGGATGGGGGTGTGGGCGGGGGTTGGTGGGGGGGGGGGGTGCTCAGAAGGTGGTGTGGGTAAAGAGGAGAGTGGAGAGGTGGTGTGGGTGGAGTGGGGAGGTGCTGTGGGTAGAGAGGGGAGATGGTGTGAGTAGAGAGGGAAGTGGGGAGGTGGTGTGGAGAGGTGGAGAGGTGGTGTGGGTAGAGAGGGAAGTGGGGATTGGGGAGATGGTATGAGAAGAGAGGGGAGAGGAGAGATGGTGTGGGTAGAGAGGGGAGTGGGGAGATGGTATGAGAAGAGAGGGGTGTGGAGAGGTGGGGTGGGTAGAGAGGGGAGTGGGGAGGTGGTGTGGGTAGAGAGGGGAGTGAGGAGATGGTGAGGGTAGAGAGGGGAGTGGGGAGGTGGTGTGGGTAGAGAGGGGAGTGGAGAGATAGTGTGGGTAGAGAGGGGAGTGGGGAGGTGGTTGTGCGGTAGAGGGCATCATAGTGCATCACAGTGCATCACAGTGTGACAGTACATAATGTTATGTATCTAGGCCAACCGAGCACGTACGGGGAACCAGCGAGGTATGGATGTAACCAAGGGATACGGAGGTAAAATAAAAGTCAGTTACTAACTGGAACTCATCGTGTCGACTCATATCTTTCATGGTGTCAGATGTGGCTTGCCTTCAAGGAACATGGCATTATCTGGATTGAAACCCCCGATGCCACTCAACTTTGAAGGCAATATAACACTAAATTGGTGTCAATGGATAGACTCTTACAGGATATACGCTACAGCAGCAGGAGTGATTGGAAAATCTGAGAAAGTTCAGTGCTGCGTGTTTTTGCACGTAGCAGGAGCAGAGGCACAGAAGATTCATCGCACCCTGGACATAGCTGAACGTGACAAGATAGAAATCCAGATTTCGGCATTTAAAACATATTGTGAGGGAAAGACGAACATTACAGTGGTGAAACATCAATTCAATTCTCTGAACCAGATGAACGAGACGATGGACACATATCAGAACTCTCCGTGACCGTATATCATTTTGTAGTTATGGGGATCTCGAAGATTCGTTGTTATGCGATCGAATTGTATGTGGAGTCAAAAGCAGGAACCTACGAGATCGACTATTACAAACGAACAATTTATCTTTAGACATGTGTATTAATATGTGCCGATTAAGCGAGCATAAATCTGAATTACTAAGGGATATCTTGTGTAGTAATTCGACTGAAAATGTCGATATGATTTCAAAGTTCAATGACGGCATGACGTCACAGCGCCAGTCGGCGCCATGGAAACGACCGTCGAATCAACAACAGTCATAACGTTCAAGTATGACACATTATCGCTGTCCTAATTGTGGATATAAGCATGTACAAGGACGATGCCCTGCAAGGATAAGCAGTGCATTGCGTGCGGACGAACAGGACACTTTGTTAAAATGTGTCGAAATAGCTTAAATAGTAGAACAAGTGTGAATGAAATGGGCATCGAGCAGCATGATGAACAGGATGGATGGATATGTACATACGATAAGGATGACGACGGACACGATTTGTTCGTCGGAGCAATGGACGGTGACAACAACTCAACAGATCGGTTATGGTACGCCAAGATGAAAATCCAAGACGTGGATGTCGAGTTTAAGCTCGACACAGGGTCGGAGGCGAACATAATTCCGCGACGAGTGTATGGGGACATTGGCAACTTGAGCCTTACTCCACCGCGGTGTCATCTCATCATGAATACTGGACAACGTGTACGTCTGATAGGAGAATCCATGATAAATGTCGACGGCAAGACACTCAAGTTTCAAGTAACCGAGATGGGCAGCCAAATTTTAGGCAAAGGTGCTTGTGTTGCACTTAACCTAATACGGAGGGTGGACTGTATCTCGACTGGTGTGGATACTGCAAAAGAAGCTGCTGAGTTGGTAAATATAAATAATGATGTTTTTCAAGGTCTTTGTAAAATAAAAGTAAATGTGCATATTCATGTTGATACAAATGTTACACCTATTGTTGATGCCCCTAGAAGAATACCACATGCTATAATATCAGATGTACGCAAGGAATTAGATCGTATGTTAGAGTTAGGAGTCATAGTCAAGCAAACCGAACCAACTCCATGGGTCAGCTCCATTACCATTGTGCAAAAACCAGGGAAGATACGTATTTGTTTATATCCGACTAAATTAAATAAAGCCATTTTAAGGGGTCCATATCCTACCCGGACTATTGAGGAAGTTGTTGCAAACACGAGTGGCGCTAAAATCTTCTCAGTCATAGATGCTAACAGTGGATACTGGCAGATTGAACTAGATAACGAAAGTTCTCATTTATGCACATTTAATACCCCATGGGGTCGGTACAGGTATACACGTTTGCCATTTGGAATAAAAAGGGTTGGTGACATATTTATAGAAGAAATGAATGGTATACTTGGAGGGTTAGAGGGTGTAAATGTTATAACAGATGACATTTTAGTTTATGGTCGAAGCATTGAAGAACACAACAGTAGATTGAAGAATGTATTGGAAAGGGCTAGAAGGTTCAATTTAAAGCTGAACCCTAAAAAATCTGTTATTTGTAAATCACAGGTTAATTATGTTGGTCATTTGATAACATCTAATGGCCTCTTGCCTAGCAAAGACCGTATTCAGGCAATTATTGATTTGCCTACACCGCAAGACAAAAAAGCGGTACAGAGGTTCCTAGGGATGATTGGTTACGTCAGTAAATTCATACCTAACATGGCAGAATTAACCAAGCCCTTACGTGTTGTTCTAAACAAAAATGTTGCATGGCACTGGCAAGAGGAACAGATAAAATCATTTGAAACATTGAAACAGCTATTAACAAAGGCCCCTATTCTAAAATAGTTTGATGTCACCAAGGACATAGTTTTACAAGTAGATACTTCCAAATCCAGCCTTGGTGCGACATTGTTCCAAGACAACAGGCCAGTTGCCATGGCGTCAAAGGCTTTAGATACAACGCAGTCGAATTATGCGGTAATAGAAAAAGAATTGCTAGTCATTTGTTTCGGATGTAAAAAATTTCATGAATATATATTTGGGAAAAGCGTTAGAGTTGAAACTGATCATAAACCATTGGTAGCCATTATGAACAAAGCAGTCCATACGTTGTCTGCTAGGATGCAACGTATGAGAATGCATTTGCAGAATTATGACATTTCAGTTGTCCATGTTAAAGGAACCCTAATGTTTTTTGCAGACGCACTATCCAGGGCACACACAACAGTAACAAGCCCTGATGAGTTGTTCGATGATGATATGATGGTAGCAGCAATGGGCATACAAAATGACATTATGAACAATATCAGACTAGAAGTGGCAAAAGACAGCACAAAAAGTTGCCTTATTAACTAAAGATGGATGGCCAAAACATGAAAGAGGTTTGCATCCAGATGTGAAACCGTTTTTTACGTACAGATATGACATTACAATGCGAGACAGTGTCTTGCTCAAAGCTGACCGCCTTATTATTCCTAAAACTTTACAAAAAGAGATGTTAGACAGAGTACATGAATCCCATTTAGGAGTGGTCAGGTGAAAGCAATTAGCGCGTGATACCATATTTTGGCCTGAGATGAGTAATCAAATTGAGGACAAGGTATCACGCTGCCAGATATGCCAGGGATTGCGAAATAAACAGGCAGCTGAACCCTTAATTAACCATGAAATGATGGACATACCGTTCCATAAGGTTGGGGTTGATTTATTCTATGTTGAACAGACAACATATTTGTTAGTAGTAGATTATTACACAAAGTTCCCTGAAGTTGTGACATTGACTACTACATCAAGTCCATCCATAATAGCTGCTATGAAACAGGTTTTTGGTAGGCACTGTATACCCAAATATGTAGTTTCAGACAACGAACCCCAATTCAGCAGTGCTGAGTATTTAAATTTTGCAAATAAGTATGAATTCGTTCCCATATTCTCCAATCCAATGTTCGCCCAAAGTAATGGTCAGGTGGAGAGGTACATACAGACTATTAAACGAATGATTAAAAAATCTTTAATCGACAATAAGGATGTGTCCACTACTCAATTATAGAAATACAGCGTTGTAAGGACTGGGTGTTTCTCCAGCTCAGTTATTAATGTCTCGTGTGCTCAGATCGAAAATCCCTGTTTTTGATAGGCATTTGAGACCCAAAATACAACCGTCAAAGAAAAGTGAAATACATCATAGACAACAAATACAAAAAAAATAATACGATAGAAATGCAGGTCCAGAACACAAAAAATTGGAGGTAGGAGACAGAATAAGGGTTTTAGACCACAGAGGGGACTGGCAAGTTGGGATAATTTGGAAAGCAGGTGCACTGGGTTCACGTGACTACATTATTCTAAATACACAAAATCATTTAATAAAAAGAAATAGACGGCACATTTTTAAAGCAAACACAGAGAATACAACACAAAAAACACAACAAACAAAAACACGGATAACATTTCCATATACGACCAGGTACGGCCGGGATATTCGCCCTGTCCACAGACTGGGGTTTTGAGTGTCAATCAATTATATAAGTATTGTTATGTTCATGGGAACAAACTTCAGTTAGGCTTAGTCATAGTAGTAGTTGTATTGTGTTCTGTTCATAGACATATATACTGCGTGTAAATGGTAGTTTCATACAAGTATTCACATTCCTTGTATTATCAACATTTCTTGAAGGTTAGTAGCTTAGTACTGTGTTGTATGCATGTACTGGACAAAATCCACTGTTAGTGTACAAGTCACATGTATAGCAGTATGGATATATCCATATTACATCAATGTCTAGACATTACAGAATTTGCATTTAGAACACGTGTTTGTCCCATGTATTGTACACCCAATACTATAATTTATGGATAACACATTGTACCACACTGATAATTTGTGAATCACATATAATAAAATACATGGCTAAGGATACTATTAGGGATATGGTACTTTATACAGGGGGACATTATAATGGCATATGCACATTTGGTAGGAGAATAGAAGTATTGTTGTTTGATTAAACTGTATAGTGTCCAAGGTATATGTAGGATAGTTTTGTTTCTGCATATTTGGATTGGGTATTTATCACAAGCATTTATAGTCTTAAGTTAGGTTCAGTACATGTAGCGTAAGGTTAATGTTGGTAACCGTTTTAGGGTTACATGTTAAAAAAAAAAATATATATATATATATATATATATATATAAAGAGGGAGATGTTATGTATCTAGGCCAACCAAGCACATACGGGGAACCAGCGAGGTATGGATGTAACCAAGGGATACGGAGGTCAAATAAAAGTCAGTTACTAACTGGAACTCATCGTGTCGACTCGTATCTTACACATATCAGTGCATCACAGTGTGTTACAGTGAGTGACAGTGTATCACAATGTGTTATAACGTTTAGCAGTACTTGACAATGCCTGATGGTGAGTGACAGTGAATAACAGTACATTACAGTAAGAGACGGTGTGTGACAGTGCATCAAAGTGAGTGACTGTGTATATATGTGCATGACAGTTTATGACAGCGAGTGACAGTGCTTGGTGGTGTGTGACAGTAGATGACAATGTGTGACGGTGCATGATAGTGCATGAAATACAGTGTGTGACAGTGAGAAATATTGTGTGGTAGTGAATGGCAGTTATTGACAGTCAGTGACAGTAAGTGACAATGCATGACAGTGTGAGAAAGGGTGTACCAGTGCATGGCAGTGTGTGAAAGTGTTTAATAGTGCTTGGCAGTGTGTGACAGTGGGAGGCAGTCCATGACAATGCATGACAGTACTTGATTGTGAGCGAGAGTCCTTGACTGTGTGGTACTTATAGTAAGTGGCAATGTGCAACAGTGCATAGTAATTAGTGATAGTGACTGACTGTGTGACAATGAGTGATAGTGAGTAGCAGTGCATGATAGCACATGGCAGTGAGTGACAGTGCGTGACAGTGTGTGACAGTGCATGAAGGTGAGTGACAGCCTGAAAGTGTGCAGAGGTGGTAAATGTACCAGCAGTTAACATCAGTTAACAATTAATAATACTTGCATAATATCTTACACTCCATGATAACTTGCTAACTTTGTAGATAACTGAAGTAAAAGCATGCAAAATAATAAGACCATGTACACACATTGAAGTTTAGTGGGATACACCATTACTGCATTTAACTAGAGCATAATGCGACCTTTATCCCAAAGGAAGTTCCACTTTTGACGTTCCTAAAGGGTAAAACCCCAGTGCACCCCTATATATGGTTACAATTTTTTCCTACATGCATGTTCAAATCTAGATAAGTGTTTTGCTTTTGAAAAAATAATATGCGCTGTATAAGTAATTATGTGAGTATAATGATCCGGAAACCGATTTGCTTCCCAGTCAAGTCAAACCAATGACTTATCAAATTGATACTTGTTGCTTCCTAGCCCGGCTCTCAGCATTAATAGGAAAAAGTATGGACTGGTTGGCTCAGTGTCATGATAATATAACTGAGTGGGATATCAGGTCATGGTGCCAACAGCCTGATTCCGAGAGGGGCAGCACTATAGCATTGCCATGAGTGCATTCTGTCACAAATCAGTACCAAACCTGATATGACTTTAGATGTTACCAGAACGTAACACTCCAACAACCAACCAATCAGCCTTGCACCTACAGTCTGTGACTATTTTGTGAACTTTCTGTGGTGATTTATTGGGACACCGCGGACGTGGCAGAGTTGGCTCGGGTGTTTGATCCGTGCTCATCTCCGTTCTGAGTTTTGTGTTCAGTTTTTTCACTAATTGACTGTCTCTTATCTTTTCTTTTCATAACAATGTCCAATCCTTTTGTTCCCTGTTTGCCCCTCCTCCTCCCACCCACCCATCCACCCTCTGTACTTCTCCTTCCACCTTCTCTCTCCCACTCTCCCTCTCTACCGGGCGCAGTGGTCCATTCGGTAGAGCGCGGGCCTCGCATGTGGAAGATCAGGAGTTCGGTTCCCGGTCGACTCAAACCAATGAGTTATACAATTCTGGGAAATCAGGCCACTACTATGACCCGATATCCAACTCAGTCACATTCTCCTTACACTGAGCCAACCAGTCCTTGCCCTCTCTAATAATGCTGAGCGCCAGGCTAGGAAGTGGCAAGTATCAATTTTAAAGTAATTGGTTTGACTCGCCCGGAAACCGAACTCCCAACCTTCCGCACGTGAGGCCCGCGCTCTACCCATTAGGCCACCGCGTCCGGTATATATCTACATGTAGTCTGATCAATTATCCATTGATTAAAGCTGTTGTCAGTGTAATGGCACTGATATTCTGGTCATGTGCCAATACAGTTATTTTACAATATATGTATATGTAGTCTGATATTGCAATTAGCAGCTAGCTCAAGTGAGATGAAATGACAGTATTACTCATTCCAAGACTTAAGGCCCAGTCACAGCTCACCGGATGGAGGAATCGGACAGAAACCGGACACTGTCCAGTGAAATATGGCAATGTACGGTTTATATATGGTTGGCGTCCGGCGTGTCCGTTATCTCTCCGGTGGTGTCTGGTGTGTACGGTGGCAAGTTTTGAACATGCACAAAACTTGTACCGGACACCGCCGGACTGACGTGTACAGTTAGTTGGTGTCTGTTTTAAGTCTGTTTAGTCTGTTTTGTCCGGTACATGTCCAGTGCCCATCCATTACCTCTCCGGTTTGCTTCCTGCAGAGTCCGTTGACGGTGTTGGCGGAATTCGGTCTGTCGGTTTATTTTGGCACGTCCGTGACAGTCTGGTGGCTATTCGTTAATATTTGGTCCGTCCGTTTGACATTCGGTTGTCATCCGGTTATCGTCCGGTGGCTATTCATTAATGTACATTCCTTGTCTGTTTAGTGTCCGTTTCGTCCAGGTGCCTTTGCAACATTTCGACACATTTCAGTACATTTTGATACCGGACACCAATGGACGAGAAAATTCTTTGTCCAGTTGTGTCCGGTACTCAATCCAGTAAGGTGTGACAGGCGCTTTACGTATGGCATACTTTGGAAATTCACATATGGGGTAGTTATTATATGTTGTAGAGTATAGTAACGTTAAGCTTAAGTTGGATCTGATATGATTACGGTATGCAAATGACAGAATATGTTATGAGCATGAATACATCGGTTGGTTGGTTGTTGGAGTCTTATATCCTGGCAGCATCTAAGGTTATATCAGAAAGTGTACCGAATTGGGACACTGCACACTCATAGCGACTTTATAGTGCTGCTCCACTGGGAGACCAGGCCAACCAGTGTCATGACCTGATATCCCACTCAGTCACATTATCCTGACACTGAGCCAACCAGTTCTTACCATATATCCTAATAATGCGAGCATCTGGCTAGGAAGCAATAAGTATCAATTTTGTTAGTCATCGGTTTGACTCGACCGGGAATAGACTACATCACCATTCCAGCGGCGCGGTGCATGGTTGGATGCGTGGAAGAAAAACAACCCGCGAGAAGCACATGGCACACGCTAATACACTGGGTACAGCTATGAAATGTGCTAGTTTAAGCTCATCTCAGCTCTTCTTTGATACATAGAATACCAACTAAAAAATATATATAATAAATTAAGATATTAATCTTTTATCCAGAATTGCATTTACGTCAATATAATCAGCACATCTTATGCCATGTGCATTTAGATTTAGAGAAATCTGGGCACTCAGACTAGTGTTAGAGCCATAGCCAGAGTCAGTTTTACTTATTTTATTTGTGTTTTTATTTATATCCTGTGGTTAATGACATATGTAGAACTAGAATATTAGTAGGGTTAATCATATATTGGTTATATATTTCTCTGAAACAAGTGTCTGTTGACACATTTGGCATTTTAATATTTAGAACAAGAATTAATAATAGTGATGTGGATATCAGCCTTAAAGTGACTGGTTGTTTTGTGTGGAATTGTACGTTTCTAAGCTCAAAATGTTTAACTATGGCTAGTTGTGTCTTAGTTATATTCATCAGATCATTATATTTCATGTGTGCATACATGTTTATGCCAAATTGCTATGTATTTCTATTAATTTTGAATAAAATGGAAGTTTTGCACTACGTGTATCGGCAAACTGAATGGCAGTACGCATTTGCTTTGCTGCAACGCCATTTTCAGCGCATGCGCAGTCGGAAAGGTGATCTCGTCTATCAAACTCCCGACCGTCAGAATGGGAGGCCTGCGCTGTACCGATTCGGCCATGGCGCCCGGTACCATGTACAAGTGTAGTGTACAGTTCAACATGCTGGGTTGTGTTAGGTGGTATAGGTAGCTTAGAATATGTGTATGTGTGTATCGATTAGATCATTCAGTTACGGAGTGGTTACATGTATGGCTTCCCTTTCCCATATTTGCATATACAGTAAAACCTCTCTAACCGACCACCTCCACAGATCGACCACTCCCCAATATATATATATATATATTTTTTACAAGGTATTTACTCTGCCCATAACGTATAAGTTCCCGCGAGGGTGCTTGTTTTCAATGCTGGACAGCTGTGGTGCTGTCTTGGTCTGGTCCCTCGCCCAGGAGTGTTTACCTGTTTCTGCTCAGGCCAGCCTTTTGCGATTTTGGGTGTTAGTAGCCTATGTTAGTTTTTTTGTATTTTTCCTGAGTTTTGTCTAGTCTGAGTATGATACCTGAGCCTACTATGCACATCTACTTGGGTGTCATGCAGGCTTGCGGGAGAGGATCCCGTCCCATTTTGATTTGTTACAGCATCCTTTCACCAAAGCCCTGTCCTTAGATAGTGCACCAGTGTGCCAGTTAGGACTGTGACCAGGTGGGATGGTGGTGTTGTTTGCATAGCCATTTTGTATTTCAGGGTGGATCAGATGCATGACCATAGCCTGTCCATTTCTGTGTTGGTTTGTGCCATTACACATACCCATGTGGTGATAGCTTTCCTGATTTCCTTTGTACTTAGGAGGGTTAATTGTCCTATATCCCTCGCTTTATTTGGGTCCTAAACGATCGCCCATAGAATACCATTGTAACGATTTTTTTTTTAAACTCATAAACTGACAACCTCCCTAAATGGACCATTTAAAGTCGGTCCTACGGTCGGTCGATTTAGCGAGGTTGTACTGTATCTGCCGTGTCAATTGCTTAATCAGCATGTTGTTGGGAATGGGCTTTTGAGATACAATGTTAAGGCTCTGTCACACTACAACATTTGGTCCAGCGTGCCGCCAACACGCAAAATATTATCAACGCGTCGAGAAACGTCAAACTTTTCGGCATTTCGGGGGGTAGTTGGATGGGCCGCAGCGTGTTGGTAGCGTGATAATAGCGTGTTAGTAGCGCGCCATCAACGGGTATCAGTAGGGCGGGGTTTGACGTGCGGCAGAACAAAGTGTCAACATCCCGCCAGCGGGTTCCCAGCGTGCCATCAGCGTGTTATCGGCGCGTTGTCGGCGCACCGCCGGCGCGCCGATGGCGTGGGGGTAGTGCGTCATTAAAGGTTCACAGAATGCCGGGTAATGTTAGGACGCTTCCAGCAACACGTCAAGACGTGCCAGCAACACATCAAGGCACGCCAGCAACAAGTCAAGACGCGCCAGCAACACGTTCAATGCAGTTTGGTGAAAAATCCCCAGCGTTGATGGACGTTGCTCAACGTGGTTCGCGCGTGCCAGCAACCCGCTGGTAACATGGGTCCACGTCCTGCCAACGCGCTGGTAACACGCGATCCAACACATTGGCGTGCATCGGTGCACGTCGAAAGTTTTGTGCAAGCACAAAACCTCGATGCGGCCCGACGCACGCCAACGTGTCAGTCCAATGTGTACCGACGTGTACCAACATGTACCGACGCGCCATTAACGTGCCGGTAATGCGCGCGTAACGCTTCCAGATGTGTGCCGACGTTTCGCCCAAAACGGCAACACGCCGGCATGCATTGGTGAGAAACGTCGTAATGTGGCCGGGCCTTTAGTCTTAATTAGATACTTCTCTTCTAAGTTATATATGTTGTATTTCCGTATAATCTCACGTATCCTAGAATATCCCAATACAGAGATATTTTGCAGTGATTTATTTTGCACCAGAAGAGCAAACGACGTTTCGCCATATTGTGCAGACAAGTGACGTCACACGGACGGGATCTACGTCACACAGCGTCAGGTGGCGACTAAGTAGGCACTAGGGGGAGCTATTGGCAAATTGAAAGCCTTGGCGCTGATGGGTTGGAGGGTGGGAGGGTGGGAGGGTGGTAGGGAGGGAGGGTGGGAGGGTAGGGGTGGGAGGGTAGGGGTGGGAGGGCTGGAAGGTGGGGGGTGGGGGCGGCAGGGTGGGAGGGTGGAAGGGCGGGAGGGTGGGAAGCCGGGAGGCCGGGAGGCTGGGAGGGCGGGAGGGTGGGATTAGTGAACGAAAGTTAATGCCTGACGTTAACTAGCCGAACATCGCGATTTCACCTGATCTTTAAGCTGAAAAAAAAGGACAGTCTACTCTGTCTATAACAGACACCCGTGGGACTGGAGCAAGATGCCGTTATAGAGAGAAATCCATTATAGGCAGAGACTGACTGATGGAATGGGTTGAAACCAATGTTTTTTTTTAGTTTAATACTTGACTGACTAGGACAAATTCATTTCTACAATTTGTCATTTGTACAATTAGTCATTTCTACTATTCATCCCTTCTAGTTCTACAATTTGTCATTTCTACAATTTCTCATTTCTACTATATTATAACTATATGGCATGTCGTTATTGACAGAAAATATTGATCAAATAGGTGAGAGAAAAAAACGGCTCGTTGTCCACGTGAGCCAGTTGTCCATTAGACACAGAGGCAATGCTATTAAATTAAAGGGGTGCTGTGATGGGACCAGAAAATGTTGCTGTTATTGACAGAGATTTGTTATTGACAGAGGCCGTTATTGACAGAGTACACTGTATTTACTTATATTTATTTACATTATTTATTAAACGTTTTCACCCGATGTTGTATATTTCTATTTAATTATATTTATTTGCATGATTTATTAAGTTATTTCACCTGATTTCTTTATTTGTATTTAGTTATATTTATTTGTTGCATTTATTAGTTGTGTATTTGCGTCATTTATTAACCATAACTGCTTAGGCTAATTTGATATTACCAAGAATAAGATCATCAACTATTTGTAATATTTACTTTTATTTATTCATTAATATCGATTTCTATTTCATTTAACATTTATTTTGTACTATTTAAATCACTTTACCTTCTTTGTTATTGTTATTGAGAGCAACCATGATTAAAGATTCGCTAACATGATCAAATGGCATTATCAACTAAGATGTTTTCCTTTATTTATAACACCGGATGCGGTGGCCGAATCGGTAGAGCACAGGCCTCCGTGCATGGGATCAGGAGTTCAATTCCCGGTCGAATCAAACCAATGACTTACAAAATTGATACTTGTAACTTTCCTAGCTTGGAAGTCAGCATTAATAGGATAGGGAAAGGACTGGTTAGCTCTGTGTCAGAACAATGTGACTGAGTGGGATATCAGGTCATGGTTCTGGTGGCCTGATTTTCCAGTGGGGCAGCACTATAAAGTCCCCCCTGGAATTGTAAGTCTTTAGAATGCTTACAATTACATGTACATTCAGGCAATGCACTTACATATATACATACCCAGGGTAGGTTCAACCAGTATGCAGCATGTAGCTTGTACAGGGTCATTGTCACTGCAACCAGTGTCGTGGGGGTGATGAAAATCGGAAATATTGTGCCTAGAGCGTGACTCGAACCTACATCTCTTTGCATTCTGGGCCAGTGTGCTAACCATTACACCACCTATGCTCCCTGATGTCACCACACTACCCGCGCATACCTGTCTATGCGGCTCCTTGTCTGAGAGGTCAGTGCAGACCACTACATTATTATGTCATTGGTTCGGCTACATGGCGTTAGGGGTTTTCATCCTGAAACAAACTGCCAAATGCAGAGCACCCGAGTAGGGGCCGCTGATCGGTCTGGTCAACGCCGCGCATCAGGTAGCGTTGTCCCGCCCTCTGGCGGATGTGATGGGGTATGACGTGTTTGGCGAAATGGGGGCGGACCAATACGAGGAGAGGCGAGGTGAAGGGATGGGGTGCAGGAGGAGGAAAGAGGTGGCAGTGGTGGTGGTAGTGATGGTGGGTGGTGGTGGTGGCGGTGGTGATGGTGGTGGTGGTGGTGTGGTGGGTGGTGGTGTGGTGGGTGGTGGTGGTGGGGGTGGTTTGTTTGTTTGTTGTTGTTTTACGTCCTAGCAACATCTAAGGTCATATCAGGACGGGTACCGACTTGTGACAGTGCGCACTCATGGCTACTTTATAGTGCTGCCCCACTGGAAGACCAGGCCACCAGCACCATGACCTGATATCCCACTCAGACACATTATTCTGACACTGAGCCAGCCAGTCCTTGCCCTATCGTAATAATGCCGAGCGCCAGGCTAGGAAGCAACAAGTATCAATTTTTAAGTCATTGGCTTGACTCAACCGGGGTTCGAACCCACGACCCCACGATCTACCAACACCGGAGACGGACGCTCTAACTCATTCGGCGATCCCGTCTGGTAGGTGGTGGTGGGGGGGGGGGCGGGTGCTGGTGGTGGTAGTGTGTGTGGTGGTAGTGTGTGTGGTGGTGTTGGTGGTGGCGTGTGGTGGTGGTGACGGTGGGTGGTGGCGAGTGGTGATGCTGGGGGTGGTGGGTGGTGGTGGTGGTGGTGGAATTCTGAGACAAGCAATTGGACAAGCAGAGATAAGAACGCGATGGGGTTGAGTACCGCCCGATCACAACCCGTCACAAGCACGCCGGGCGACGCTGGGACATACCGGAAGTAAGCCATTGGACGCTCACGCGGCACTTCCGGTGCAGCAGAGGCTGGGAGGTGTGGGCGTTGTGGAACTGTGCTGCCACCAAACATGGACGCAGGCGACAGTTTGGGGACGGTGTAAATTGAGAAGACAGGACACATGAGTTGGACAGAAAACTTGAGAAGTCTGCGTTGTTCCAGGAAACTTGGAAAGTGTGCGGTGTTATATGAAACTTGGAAAGTGTGCGGTGTTACAGGAAACTTGGGAAGTCTGCGGTGTTACAGGAAACTTGGGAAGCCTGCAGTGTTACAGAAATTTGGGACGGTCACAGTGTTGCAGAATTTTGGGAAGGCTGTGCTGTTCCAAGAAACTTGGGAAGGCTGTGTTATTCCAGGAAACTTTGGAAGTCTGTGGTATAACAGGAAACTTAGAAAGTCTGCATTGTTCTAAGAAACTTGCGAAGTCTGTGATGTTACAGGAAACTTGAGAAGTATGCGCTGTCCCAGGAAACTTGGGTAGTCTGTGTTGTTCCAGGAGCGTGGTGGGCTTTTCAAAATCTGAGCTGGACTGATCTCCGAGGCCAAGTGTCCCTTCACGCAATAACAATATCTTAGGACTTGTGGTTTTGGTCGGGTTTTTACAAGATTTTAGGTTGTTTTTTTGTATAGCGATCACATTGGCCCTAATTTCGCCGGCGAATTTTGTTCGGGTGTTTTCTTTGTGTGCTAGCTTGTGCGTGTGTGGGTGGGTGCGGGTGGGGGGGGGACAAGGCTGTGCACAAAAGTAAACCTTGTTTTATTTAATGACGCCTCTAGAGCACATTGATTGTTATCATCGGCTATTAGATGTAAAACATATGGTCATTCTGACATATTTCTTTGGACGAAACCTGCTGCCACCACATAGGCAACTCTTTCCAATAAGCACCAAGGGGTCTTTCATATGCACTTTCCTACAGACAGGACAGCACATACCACAGCATTTGATGAACCAGTTGCGGACCACGGGTTGGAACGGAAAATAGCCCCAAACTGCAAATGGATCCACTGAGAAGGATCGATCCGATAACTGACAGCTTCACAGGTAGACACTGTACCGCCTGAGGTACATCCAACTGCTATTGGTGCATACATGCATTATGCTGAACAAATCCGGGAAGTTAAGGCGGCACATGTTAAATGTGGCATTCAATCAATCACATGGTGCATTTGGGCTGGCTGGTTGTTGGAGTTCTACATCCTGGCAACATCTAAGGTTGTATCAGGATGGGTACTGGCTTGTGACAGTGCACACTCATGGCAACATTATAGTTCTGCCCCACGGCGAAATCAGGCTGCTGGCATTCTGACCCGATATCCCCCCTCAGTCACATTATCCTGACACTGTGCTAACCAGTCTTTGCCCTATCCTAATAATGCCAAGCGCCTGGCTAGGAAGTGACAAGTACCAATTTTGAAGGTCATTGGTTTTACTCGATCGGGAATCGAACTCCCGAACTTCCACACAGATGCGTGCATTTGGCGGCGGAAAAGAAAGAACAAAATAATAATACTGAACGAGAAAGAGAAACTCAAACAGATTGCGCGTGGAATTTTCAGGAGGATTTGTTTTGAAGGGAATGCAAATTGATTGATTAAAACAAAGATTATTGGTGATTAGTGCGGAGCTTGTAGGGTGGTGGAGGTGTTGAAGGGCTTGGAAATCTATTGACTTTTGTTGTGATTGGTGAGGAGGTAGTAGGGTTGTCAGGTATTGGCGGACGTGGAAATTGATTTTTGTTCTCTCTTAATTGTTGGTGATTGGTGAGGGGGTAGTAGTAGTAGGGTGGTGAGGTGTTGCTTGCGTTCTGTGTCTTATTAGACATGGTACTGGACAGCTTTGCTTCTGCTCGTTGAAAGTAAGCACGTGATCTCGTCTGCCAGTCGCTCTTCCCTCTTCTTCTCTCTCTCTCTCTCTCTCTCTCTCTCTCTCTATACCCGGCCACCATGGCCGACCCTGTGAGCAGGAGACCCATCCCCAGTTTCTTCATCGACAGCATCCTGAGAAGGGACTCTCCGGGAAGGAGCGCGTCTTTGCGCTCCGCCCTGACTTCTGGTGACGATGACGACGACGATGACGGCTGTCACGGGGTGGGCTGCGGCGGCGACGGCAGCAGCGGCGGCGGAGAGGGCTGCCGCGGCGGGGGCGGGGGAAGCGCCGGCGGCGGTGACTCCGACGACTCCGACTCAGACCCTGGAGGGAGTCAGCGCCCTGGACAGCTCCCCGGGCTCCCGGCCCTGCAGTTCCCGCCGCAGTTGGCCGGCGAGCCCGTCCCGAGGAACGGCGCGGGATACGCCCCGCCGCCGCCACTGACACAGCCACCGCCGCATTTACTGCTGCACCGGGCGGATGCCGGCCGCCCCCCGCCCCCCGCCCCACCGCCCCTTACGTCACGCTACCCGGACTCGGTGGCGCTGGGGCCGGAACAGCATCGCCGCATCCCCGACAACTATCACCACCGCGCCATCGGGGTGGTGCAGACCGGAAGGGTCGGCCTGGGCCTGGGCCTGGGCCTCGGCGGCGGCGGTGTCTGTGTCGGCGGAGGCAGAGAGGAGTTGCCGGCGGACACCGACGTGCTCGAGGCGTGCTGCCTGGACAGCGGGTGCCCCGAGTATGGCCCCGGGCCCCGGGTGGCGGCGGCCGGGCAACCCGTGAACTACGGCACGGAGGTGCTGATCGCCGACGGAATCCTGCACTGCGATGGAGGCGGCGGGCGGGGCGAGGAGAGACTGCCGGCGGGGGACAGCGGCCTCGGGCTTCCACGCGGTTAGCTTGTTTATATACCTGGTGCTTATTGCTCAAGTTCATTGATACCTCCCTTATTATATTCAAGATATAATATTCTTCAGTATCACAAATATTCAATGTGAATTTTAAGCATTATCCACTAAATATATCGCTGTATAATTTTAGTATGTTTATAATTTTATGGGGCATTACTAAAAAAAGAATACATATGTTTCGAAACTTTTGCAATTTGTTTGAGATATAACCATAGATTGCCTAGACTATATTAGGCATGAGTTTGGAGAGGGAGGACCCATTGCTGCTATCAGCTTGAGCTGGCAGGTGTTGGTATTAGCAACGGCTGTATCATCAAGCAGTATACTATACATAGCATACAGAAAAACCTCTCTAAATCTAACCGACCACCTCCACATATCGACCAGTCCCCTATATCGATCGCTATATTTGGGTCCCAAATGATCGTCCATACAATACCATTATAACGATTAAAATAACTCCCTAAATCGACCATTTCCTAAATGGACCATTTAAGTTCGGTCCAATGCTTCCGTTGATTTAGAGAGGTATTAGTACTGTAGTAGAATCTTATGCAGGTATTGCAATACCTCAGGGAGTTTGACACCCCTGCCCTGCAGAGTTGTAAACCACTGCCTTGTGGTACAGGTTCTTGAGAGAACCGAAGGCTAAGGGAGCAAACCCTGAACAGAAAACCATGTCACTGTAGCAGCATCAACGGTGGCTGATGTATGGAACTCCCAACATCTCCCTACCAGCCACTGCAGGGACAAATAGTTTTGCGCCTGCCTGGACATGTTCTTGCTGGTGTGAAACCTATATTTGCTCTCCGAGAGAGTGGCGCTGGTAACTTGCAAAAGACAGCAGCACTTCCAAACTTTTGCAGGCAGCTTTCATGAAATGTACAACCGCACAAAACACATCACTCTCACAGCAGAGAGCTAAATGGAGAGCGGCAGTCAAGTAATGAAAGCAGTCTTTGTCACATCGCGACCGACAGCATGATGATGATGAGAATCTTTTATATAATTACCCCCCCCCCACCCCACTCTCTACCACTGTCTTGAGTGGTTAGAGTTGCATGGTAACTTTGCTTGAAACTGACTAACTTATATAGGAGATATTTGAAGTGAAAACATGTCAAATTAATATTGGCATGAATGTCAAAGCTCTGACTCTGGTTATGACTATGAGTCTCTGCCATTTTCTGAAATACATACATGATACTGATCGTTATAATCGACGTTACTTTATTTTGAAATACCCTTTGTTTCAAAGTTGCCTATTCCGATGGTTTTGAGTTTGTGTACTTTTCTGAGATAAATCTATTAGGTCGATCACTATAATCTACCTTTCTTTATTTTGAAGTAACTTTTGTTTTAAAGTTGCACAGTCCGATGGTTTTGAGTTTATGTCATTTTCTGAAATAAATATTGATCTTGAATTAATTTTGGCAAGCTTGTCAAAACTCTGACCCCATAGGCTTCAGCAGTAACATGTTCTATTACATTGATTGTGTTCCCTTCTCTCTCTCTCTCGAAGATTTATACTTGTTTTCACCATTAGACAGTTTGTCGATAGAAAGCCCGAGCCTACACTTTTACCGACCCAAGGGATTTTTAACCTCCCACACCACATTGAGATGGTATGAGAGCAACTGGCCTTTAGCCGTGTTTACACGGGGAAGTTAATTCGCTTCATATAAATTGCCTTGCCTAGTTCGCCTCACATTCGCCATGTAAACGCGACTCTGAGGCAGATTAGGGCTGATTCGCTTCATATGATTCACTTTATGTACACCACCTCGCGTGGTGGTTTATATGAAGTGAACTAGCTTAAGCACTGGTTCGTATGGACTTGCTCGTGCGCAGATATCGATTCCCGCCTTAAACCGCTCCGTGTGTAAACGCGCCACTACTTCGCTTCATATAAATCGCTTTGTCTTATTCGCTTTACAATTGGCCGTGTAAACACAGCTTTTGATGACGCTGTAAGTTATACACAGCGGTGGAAATCCAAATTGGCAGAGGTGGGGGCACAGGGAATCGAACCACTGACCTTCAGATCAGGAGTCCGACCTAGAAAAAAAGTCAGACACACTAACCACTCCGCCACAGAGAACACCTTCTGTGTAGTAACACATACTTAATAACTGCACCTAGTATCTAAGTTGGATATGTAGCTTAAAATCTAAATTAGTGTTTTGTTTGTGAAAAGTGTATGCTTTTATCAGACTATGCAATTGTAACTAAGCTGGCTAACTTTAGAGATATTTGAAGTGGAAACATGCCAAATTATGAGCACATAGCAAATATTGACATTATAGCCTTCAGCAATAAGGGGTTGTATTACATTGACCTAGCATGCCCTTCTGTGTAGCAGTAAGTGATTTAAAAGTGCACCAGTATCTAAGTCGGATATGTAGATCAAATCTAGGTAAGTGTTTTGGTTTTGAAAATGCGATGCTTTCATCGGACTATGCATCTTTAAGGCTCTGTCACACATCACCGGATTACGGAAACAGAAAGAAACTGAACAAAGTCTGTTGTTATCCGGCAAAGTCTGGTTTGTGTCCGTTGCATATCCGTTGCATATCCGTTTATATCCATTGATATCCATTGATATCCGGCCTGATCCGTTACAAGTTTTGGGCATGCACACAACTTGTAATGGATTGCGCCGGACTGATATATGCGGTTATTATCTGTTACCGTCCTTTCCCCGTCCATTCCCCGTCCGTTCCCCATCCGTTCCCCGTCCGTTCCTCGTCCGTTCCCGTCCGTTCCTGTCCATTCCCGTCCGTTCCCGTCCATTTCCGTCCATTACAAATCCATTACACATCTGCTACCCATCCGCTACCCATCCGTTACCCGTCTGTTACCCCTCCGTTACCTGTCCGTTATCCATCCGTTACATAATGGATACATTTCAAGTCCGAATAACACCAGACTAGAATATTCTTTGCCTGGTTCTGTCCATTGCTCAATCCGCCATAGTGTGACAGGCACTTTAAATCTGATATTATGTGTTAATCCATTTACTAAATGTTTGTATACAGTGAAACCTCTCTAAATCGACCGACCTTGGGACTGACTTACAGTGGTCCATTTAGGGAGGTGGTCGGTTTAGGGAGTGAGAATGCGGTTACTATGGTAGTGTTGGGACCCAAATATAAGGGATTGGTCGATGGGTGGAGGTGGTCGGTTGGAGAGGTTTTACTGTATGTGTTCAAATCTGCTCATTGCATGTTCTGTCATTAGTGTCAATGTTCTGCACGTGCTCTGTTAATGGTATATTGCTATTTATTTGTACACTTCCTGTATTTGGTCATTTGCAATGGATACGATGGAGGAGTTTGGCCTATTTAACTAAATATGCCGTCTATATATAAATATATATATATATATGTATATATATATATATATACGGTGTATATACTTGGTATATATGTAGTATAGCAATAATATTAGCAGAGAACTTTAGTACTATTTAATTATATATCGTGTTTATAAATAGTAAAAATCTTCACTATAGTATATACATATATATATATATATATATATATATATGAGTCAGGATAACGAAAAGAGGCCAATTGGGGAACATTGTCGGCGTCGAGCATTGGATGACTGCGTCAAACAGTATAATTATAGTTTAGCATTGACATAGGTATTGGAAAGTCCTTAAATTTATCCTGAATATCATCATCATCATCATCATCATCATCGTGCTGTCGGTCGCGATGTGACAAAGACTGCTTTCATTACTTGACTGCCGCTCTCCATTTGGCTCTCTATCCTGAATGTAAAGGTAGAGAAAATACAACCTTATTTGTTTCTAGGATAATTTAAAATAAACAAAGAAATGCACTACACTTTAAGAATTGCGATGCCGACATATGTTAAAGCTGTCGGCGTCGAGCAATGGATGTTGGCGTTGAACAGCATAATTATAGTTTAGCATTGACAGAGGTGTTGCAAAGTCCTTAAATTTATCCTGAATGTAAAGGTAGAGAAAATACAACAACCTTGTTTGTTTCTAGGATAATTTAATATAAAACAAAGAAATGCATTACACTTTAAGAATTGTGATGCCGACATCTTAAATAAACCACCAATTGGCCCATTTTGGTGAGGCTGACTCATATATATATATATATATATATATATATATATATATATATATATATATATATATATGCTGATATAGGGTGGCACCCAGTGCTGCCCCCACCCATTCGAGTAGAGCCCGATTGTGGGTTGCGGCTTAGATCCGCTAGGAGTCGCATCGAGTGCGCATATATCAAGTGCGGGCCCATTGGCCCGTGTCACTTGCTGTCCGGACCCGGCCTCGTCCACACCTCTTCTGTCACCTCTCCGCTGCACCGCGCTCCTCCTTGATTATGTCTGAAAAGAATTGCAGGAGGGGAGCCAGCCAGCATTTCACTTTCTACCTCCAGTCTTACTCCATCCGTGTCTCCAGCTCACTGACTGGTTACCATAGTGCAAAGACGCACAGCTCTTTGACTCAACTCTCCTCATTTCTCTTTCCTCTAAACTACCCTTTCTTATTTTTTCTCCCGGGCATACTTCTCCCCCTGATCAAGGTAGTTGTTTGCTTGGGTGGGGCCCTGTTCCTTTTTCACTGTTTCATTTTGTTCTTGCCTGCAGATCCCACCTTTTCCTGTCCCTTCCTACTGGATGTGAGTGCACAGCTACAATCGGACCGGTGATCCATAACCGCTCCAACGACTTCTCGTTATTGTTGTAAAGTACACCCCCACTTCTACAACTGCACCCCCCCTGAAGTTAAATCTGCAATCTGAAGAACAGACCGATTTATCGGGGCCGTTCTCTAATTGCTGCAGAGCTGCAGCCTGTAACCATCAAGGTTACAAACCACCCAATGGTAAGTCAGGCTCGCGTCAGATCCTGTGAACTCGCCTACGGACTCGTGTTGGTTGGTTGGTTGGTTGTTGGAGTTTTATGTCCTGGCAACATTTAAGGTCATATCAAGATGAGTACCGACTTGTGATAGTGTACACTCGTGGTGACTTTATAGTGCTGTCTGACTGGGAGACCAGGCCACCAGCCCGATGACCTGATATCCCACTCAGTCACATTATCCTGAGCCTGAGCCAACTAGTCCTTGCCCTATCCTAATAATGACAAGCACCTGGCTAGGAAGTGACAAGTATAAATGTTTACATCATTCGTTTGACTCGACAAGGGTTTGAACCTGTGGGTTCGAATCGCACGATCTACCAAAATGGGAGACGGATGCTCAACTCATTCGGCCATTCCATCTGATCCTAACAGTAACAGACTCGTGTTTTTTGCTTTTGCCTTTGCTATTATTATTTCATATTTTATATTTATTCCGCTTTTCTTACTCTGCTACATTAATGTGAGGTATAAACTACTTATGCAAATATTATTCATGTATGTAATTATCCTAATTCCAGTTTTCCAAGAACATCAACAAAATCCACCTTTTACACGAGGATATACAGTACATATTTTAATTAACCGCAAATCACCATCGACTGTATTTTCTTCCCCCTCTTCTCCTACCTTTTTTTTTACACTGGGCCCGCATCTGGCAGACGAACCGAAGCAACCAGAAGTTGTCAGTGACCTTGGAGACGATGGGAAGAAGCGCCCCCGCACGGCGTTCTCGGCGGACCAGGTGAGGTCCCTGGAGCAGGAGTTCCAGAGGAGCAAATACCTGTCGGTGTCAAAGCGGACGGAGATGTCGCGACAGTTGGGGCTCACAGAGCAGCAGGTAATGTTCCGACTTCAGTAAAGAGGCACCGGGCGTGGTGGCCAAATCGGTAGAGCGCGGGCCTCACGTGCAGAATGTCAGGAGTTTGGTTCTCGGTCGAGTCAAACCAATGACTTATAAAATTGATACTTGTCGCTTCCTATCGCTTGGCGCTCGGCATTAATAAGATAGGGCAAGGACTGGTTAGCTCAGTGTCAGGATAATTTGGGTGAGTGTGAAAGTGGGCCATGGTGCCGGCAGCCTGATTTCCCAGTGGGGCAGCACTATAAAGCCACAATTCAGTAACTGTCCTGATATGAGCTTAGATGTTGCCAGGACGTAAAACTCCAACAACCAACCAACCAATCCACCTCAACCAGCCTAATGCCTGATAATGGTCCCAGAAAGAGATGAACTCGTCACAGTAGCTCAAGACCACTAATATAAGTGACTTGTTGATAATGATTACTCAACAGGGCCAGTCTATTAATACTAAAGGCCCTGTCACATTACGGCGTATGGCGGGAGCGTATGGCGGCGTAGCGGCTTTACGTCATATACGTCGGCATACGCCGCATACGCTACTCATACGCTACTCATACGCTACTCATACGCCGCCAGTGCCGCAACATGCCGGCGTATGTGAAGCGTATGAGGCATACGCCGCCATACGCTTTCATAAATTCGTCCGTCCAATTTTTTTTGTGCATGCTAAAAAAAACACGACCTATGAGGGCGTATGGCCCATAATGTCAAAAAATGTCATAGCACGCTCCCATACGCTCCCATACGCTCCTCATAGGCTCCTCATACGCTCCTCATAGGTCCCCCATACGCTCAAACACACCCGAAAGTGGCACCAGCACGGCGTACGTAGGTTTTCAATACGCTCCCGCCATACGCCGTAATGTGACAGCCCCTTAATAGAGAACCAGACGGGATGGCCGAATGAGTTAGCGCGTCCGTCTCCCGTGTTGGTAGACCGTGGGATCATGGGTTCTAACCCTGGTCGAGTCAAACCAATGACTTAAAGATTGATACTTGTCGCTTCCTAGCCAGCCGCTCTGCATTATTAGGATAGGGCAAGGACTGGTTGGCTCAGTGTCAGGATAATGTGACTGAGTGGGATATCAGGTCATGGTGCTGGTGGCCTGGTATCCCAGTGGGGCAGCACTATAAAGTCGCCATGAGTGTGCACTGTCACAAGTCGGTACCCGTCCTGATATGACCTTAGATGTTGCTAGGACGTAAAACAGCAATGAACATCTATTTATAGACTCATGCGACGGCACAAGCACACTGTGTGACCTACATAGCGACTTGCATAGATAAGCCAACGTAAGCTTGTGTCTTGTCCAATACTCACATACACACTACTCCATGTACCTCCAGAGCTAATCATTCATAGGCGAGTGTGTATTTGTGTAATCTCTCAAAGGTTGCGGGAACATTGCCAGACCCTGCATGTGACCCGTATTAAAATATCAACCCAGGATATTTATAACGCTTAATAGTATTTAATAATGTTTAATAATGCTATTGCATCTCTGTTTCATCTCTAAAGTAAAACTGCTGTGTGTTTGGGGACGTAGCTCAGCGGTAGAGCGCTTGCTTCGCATGTAAGAGGCCCCGGGTTCAAATCCCGGCGTCTCCATGATTTGCATTTTGGGGTGTTTTTTTGTGTGTTATCTAAAGTTGGTAACTGCTAAGGGCCCCAGCTAGGGTTAGTTGTTGGGGTTTACATCCCAGCAACATCTAAATTCATATCAGGATGGGTATCAACTTGTGACAGTACACACTTAAGCCTAGTACACACCTACCGTATACGATTCGCGCACTGAAACTCACGACTCGACCCGACCCACTTAAAACTGAAAACGGGCCGATTCATTTTTCGAATCGCAAATCGCAATCGTAATCGGCCGGTTTTAGCCCTAAAACTGAGGTTTTATGCGCGAATCGCAATCGCTAGGTGTGCGCGGGGAGCGCACACCTTGCGATTTTTGTGTGCGAAACGAGCAGTTTTAGATCGTATACGGTAGGTGTGTGCGCACAAACGGTAGGTGTGTACCAGGCATAATTTTATGATGACTGTGCAGTGCTGTCCCACTGGGAGACCAAACCAGCACCATGACCCGATATCACACTCAGTCACATTATCCTGACATTGAGCCCACCAGTCCTTGCCCTATCCTAATAATGCAGAGCGCCTGGCTAGGGAGTGACAATTAACATTTTTTTAAGTCATTGGGTGTGACCCGACCAGGGTAATGCCCGGTACACACTGCCCGTATACGACGTAAAACCCGGTGCACACTGCCCGTATACGACGTAAAACTGGGTTTTAGTCGTTAGGTGTGCGACCCCCGCGCACACTAGACGCATGCGATTCACGACTAAAAACTAATTTTTAGGGCTAAAACGGTAGGTGTGCACCAGCACTACGATTGCAATTCCCGATTCGAAAAATGAATCGGCCCGACTCCAGTTTTAAGCTGATCGGGAGTTTTAGTGCGCGAATCCTATACGCTATGTGTGTACTTGGCATTAGAAACCGTGGGCTCTAATCCTACGATCTACTAAAACGGGAGACCCAGTTAGGGTGGGGAACGAATGGACAGATGCTACTTGGAATTAAGGTTGCATAATCTCATGGTCTTTGAAGTTCTGACATCAATTTTAGAAAAATATCACAAGTTGGGCATTATAATCTAGTCTATTATAATTTGAAATAACGTTTATTTAAAGGTGCATTCCCAATAGGTGATGTGCAGTAACTCTACTACTGCACCTCCCCCCCCCCCAACACACACATAATTGGTTACATAAACAGAAAAGGAAAGCAAAGTTGTGCTTGGAGAGTTGTTGTTGAAGATTTATACTGCCTATCATGGATAAGCCTGAATAGGCTTGTTTTCACCATTAGACAGTTTGTCGATAGAAAGATCGAGCCTACACTTTTACCGACCCAAGGGATTTTTAACCTCCCACACCACATAGACATGGTATGAGAGCAACTGGCCTTTGATGACGCTCTAAGTTATACACAGCAGTGGAAATCCAAATTGGCAGAGATGGGGGCATGGGGAATCGAACCACCGACCTTCAGATTAGGAGTCCGACCTAGAAAAAAGTCAGACACTCTAACCAGTCCACCACAGAGAACACCAGAGTATTTGTCGGAGTACGGTTCCTGTCTCCACGAGCTATACCGGGCACCTTTAACAATGAGTTCCATCCCTGCCTATAGATAAAAGATTCACCCGGTACTTGTAGTACACGGGTGAAGGACAACGTACTGTAAATACGGACGAAAATAGGTTTAGTATGGAACATGAACTAGAAACTGTGGCTCCAGTATCAAATGTCTACTCATATAGGCACAGAGTTGGTGAAATGGGCGAGAATGCAAAAAGACAAGATGGCGGCCAGAGAACGCCAGCGATTTCACTTTTAAATTACATTAAAGTATATGTTTTATTATATTTTCCAACTCAAAAGTAGCGGATAAACATGAAGACATATACAAAGAATAAATGTTGCTTCTTAGATTGAGAAATTAGCCTCTCATAAAGACTCATTTCATTAGCCCGATTTTTCGACCGTTTTTATATAAGGCTGATCTTCACCCGTGTACTACAAGTACCGGGTGAATCTTTTATCTACCCCGCCTAGTGATCATTTCTGGTAAACATTACTATCAGTTAAAAATTATGCTTATGGGGGAGTGGGGTGTCAAATTGTTGGCTGTTTTGAAATTACCTCTTCTGACAATAGAATTCGCTTCTTCCTGTTCCCAGATCAAAATATGGTTCCAGAACCGTCGAACAAAGTGGAAGCGGAAGTACACCAACAACCTGGAGATCCTCGCTCAGCAGCACTACCTGCGCATGGGCCTACTTCCGCCCTACCCGTTCAACCCGCCAGACGGCGCCACCAAGCCTGCGGTCGGGACTGGTTTCGGGGGCGGCGGGGTGTTCGGCGGACCGGGCCTGGGAGGGCGCCCCCAGCTGTTCCCCGGTCCACAGTCGGCAGTCAGACTGTACTCACCGTTCTCAACCGCTCCGGCCCTACCTCGGATGTGATTTAATTTGATTATAATTTTTTTTTGTCGTTAGTTTTTGTGTGTGTTTTTTTTAATTAGAAATTTTAAATTAAAATTATTTACTTAGAATTGCATAATTAGATTGTGGGGTTTGATTTATTTCTAATGTATAGCTGAGATAAATATAATACGTTGACAACCATGAATAGACGAGTTCGTAATTCCAGCTGCGCAGTGCATTGTGGGCTGCGTCAAAGCAAAACAAACCCGTGCGCAGCGAAACAGATGGTGCATATTGAAGCAGTGAATGTTAACACCCCCCCCCCCCATCCTCAATCTGGTTTATTATCGATTACTTCTTCTTTCACATTATTGTCCCTTCTTTGTTTCTTTCGTCCTTTGCATTATTTCATCTTCTCTTTTAATTTTTTCTTTTATGTATCAATTTTCAGCCACCCCCCTCAACCCCAAATTACACGACTGTTTTAGTTTTAATTTACAATAGCATTTACTAAATTACGATTGAAATGCGGATAAGCTTTGTTATAATCATTCATGAGGTGGGCATTTTTTTCTGTATGTGATGGATGGGGGTTTGAAGGGAGAGGGATTAGTATGCTTTTCGTGCTGTGATTTTATTGTTATATATTTGCAGTTTTTCGATGTTCGAATTACGACGAAAAGTGTGTTTGTTATGGTTCTACGTTCTATCAACATCTAAGGTCATATTCAAAAAAAGATTTTCGGTTGGAATCGGTCACACTATATTCCGTGGAGCAAATACCAGAGATGGTATGAATCAGCTATTTCACAATCTACACTCATTCCTTTATAATGTCACAAGAGCTACAGTGCCAGTGAAATTGTTTACAAAAATATAATTATTTGTATTATTGCATGTATCAAATCTTCATTTGATCCTGAGGAAATCAGTGTACATTAAAAAAATGTAAAAGATATTTCAAACTTCCCGCGTGTTTTATTATAGATACATCATTTCCGTGATACCAAAGTTGGTGTCGACCAAACCACTAGTTTGGTTCCCAGCCATGCCAAGTTGTTTTGGGGTTTTTGATTTTTTGTTGGTAAGTGATCATTTTATTCAGCGAATGAAGGTATTTTTTTAGTGCCGAGTCAGTGGTCATCCAGCGATATTATGTTACGTTCATTCACATACCGTATATGTCCCAATAGACGTGCACTGCACTCGTGCAGACACATGGATGCATGTCTATTCAAAGTTAAAGAATTTCATGGATTTGTTTTTGCCATGCCTCTGAAATAAAGTGTGATTGTCTTATTTTATGTGCATTCAGTCTGAAAATGATCGTAAATTTTGATTTGTTTTTGTTGTGCCTCTGAAATAAAGTGAGATTGTCTTATTTTGTGTGCATTCAGTCTATATATGATCGTAAATTTGTGCGTACTTTCAATCTTGAAATGGGGGGTGTGCTTCTATTGGGTAGCGTGCTTCTATTGGGACACATACGGTATGTAATATAGTCTAAAGGTACTAAAAGTACAGATTTGGTTAGAGCACACCAGTGCATTTTACACTGCTACACATACATGCTACGTGTGTTAATGAATGTAGAATAGTTGTTAGGACAATTTCACTTGAAGTTGCCTAGTCCGATGGTTTTGAGTTTCTATAATTTTTCTGAGATAAATATATTAAATTTATTGTTGTAATCTACCTTACTTTAGTTTTAAGTAATTTGTATTTTAAATGGCTAACATTTGAGATATTTGAAGTACAAACATGCCAAATGTATTTGTGCATGCATGCCAAAACTCTGACACCCTAGGCTAATGCAGTAACAATTTCTATAAAATTGACTCAGAATGCCCTTCTAGTTAAGTGTCACGTGGCAACAAATGCTTAATAAGTAAATTAGTATCTAATACCCCTGTCACACTAGGACGTAACGAGCCAACGTGAGCCTAACGTGGTCATTTTTCGTCATTACGTTGACGTACGTTGGGTTATGTTATGATGACATCATAATGACGTTAGAGTGACGTCAGCTACGTCATGTTACGTCGTGTTACGTCTTTGCGCGTCGAGGTTTTGAACATGTTCAAAAGTGTCGACGTATCTTGATGTGAATCCATTACGTCGGGATGACGTGACAATGACGTTAGGTAGACGTTCTGCGATCGTTATAGCAGCGTAAATGACGTTAGAGTCACGTTATGTCACGTCAGAGCGACGCCCCGGGTGGGAGCAACGTGTGGGCAGCGTTAAGTTAACGGGGGACGGACGTAACGGAGCGTCGCCCGAGCGACACGATGACGGGTCGATAACGTCGTTATAACGTGTTGCGAACGTGTCGTCAAGTAGTTCACGTCATTGACGATCCCGTAGCGTATTGTTAACGTCAGTAACGTGATGCGAACATGACTAGCCACCAACACACCAGCCTTATATACCCAGACATATACCCTACGACGGGTGTTTTGCACGTTACGGTCACGTTACGGTCACGTTACGGTCGCTTTACGGTCACGTTACGTCCACGTCGCGCCCGTTACGGCGACGTTACGCTCACGTTACACTAACGCCCGGTCACGTCGCCAATTACCCCTCCCCCTAACGTTGTCACGTTACATCTAACATCACAACGCTACACGGACGTTACTTTCACGTTACGCTCACGTCAACTACGCGGCATTCACGTCCACAATTTGCATATTACGCCCATAACGTCGACGTAATATAATTATTTTCACGTTCTGCCTACGCTGACGTAGTCACGTCATAGTGTGACAGGGCCATAAGTTACACATGTATAATCAAATCTAAGTGAGTTTCTTGCTTTTGAAGATGTTATGCTTCATCGGACTATCCATCTTTAAACAAATTCAGAATCAAATCGGGTGGTAAACAAAGCAGGTCACCGTTTCAGTTTCTCCGCGGGGACCAGGCACGGTGGCCTAATCGGTAGAGCGCGGGCCTCGCGTGCGGGAGATCGGAAGCTCGGTTCCCAGTCAAGTCAAACCATTGACTTATCACATTGATACTTGTCGCTTCCTAGCCTGGTGCTCGACATTAATATTACAGTGCAAGGACTATGTGACTGAGTGGGATATATGGTATTGGTACCAGCAGCCTGAATTCCCAATGCGGCAGCACTATAAAGTCACCAGGAGTACACACTATCACATGTCCTGATATGACCTCAGATGTTGCCAGGATATAAAACTCCAACAATCAATCAATCAAAAACTCTTCCCAGGGACCAGCGAACATTATTCAGAAGAGGCGTACTGTGGTGATATATTTTTGGGCTTGTTTGGACTAATAATTACTTAGTTTTTATTTAAATCACGCTACAAAGCCAGGTCTATTTTCTGGCTAAATAGGTAAGTTCATTATCCTGCCTTATTGAATCATAGACCCAACTCCTGCAAGATCCAAGTCATTATTCGAATACCATCCCCTCTTCGATTTAGAAATGATTTCAATAAACAGATACACAAGATTGATTGACTGAGCAATTTTAACCTGACGGGATGGTTGGACGGATGAATGAGTTCAGCATCCGTATCCCGCTCCAAAATGGTAGCTCATGGGATTCGAACCCCTTGGATTCGAACCCTTGGATTCGAACTAATGACATAAAGATCGCAGTTGTTGCTACCTAGCATGGAACTTGCATTACTAGGATGTGGCAAAGATCAGTGGAATGAGGAAAAAAGTAAAACTTGTTATATTTAATGAAGCCTCTAGAGCACATTGATTTGTTATCATCGACAAACATATGGTCATTCTCACATATTTCTTTGGAGAAAATCCGCTGCCACTACATAGCGTAAAGACATGAGCATGTAGTGTATTTATCTTGGTTAATTTTGAACATTAAATCTACAGTATATAGTTATGAGTAAGTAACTAGTAGACTCCATGCAGGAAACTCAGTGGTGGAAGGGAGGCCTGTTGACCCATCGTGAACCAGGCTGGAGTACTCAATCACTAGGGCCCAAGGGCACAGGTGGGATGGATGTTGGCCATTGTAAAAATATACAGATTTTAGGTTTAGATTTATATATTGGCAGAGAGCATGATTATTCTTGGGCAACAGAATAGGTAAGGGATTATGTAATCTAATGAGCAATGATGTCCCACTCACATTATGACATGATATAGACTATGTGAAATATATGTGCATGCATGCTGCCTAGAGATTAATGAAGAGAAGTGGTATATCAGAAGTAGTTTAAGGTTGAAGAAATGTTCCTCTATGTATTCATAAAGGAAATGCAATTGGAGAAAAAGGACATTTTAGTATATATATATATATTTGTAACTGTTTGCAACTATCTGTCACCAAGGTGCAGAATGGCCTAGCACACCAGCCTACACTGAGGTGCCGCCTGCAGCTGGGGATGAGTCACCATTACTCAAATGGGGTGGTGCCGCCTCCCAGGCTGTGGGGGGTGTTTTGATTGGCGGGTTGTGGGATGGCCAGTCGCTTTCTCCCCCCGGGCCCCTGACCACACAAGCGGCACTAAATTATTAATTAGGCAGACCGATGCTCCAGTCACACTGGACATCGGCACTCTACTCCTGACTGTTGAGTGAGACAGACCTACTCTTGAACAGGACCCCAGACACTCTGTCTGATGCTATCAAAATTCACCTATTCCAATTGAGTGTGTGCAACAACGCTGGGGCTCTGGTTCCATGGGCTGTAGGCACTGATTTTGAGACTAACTATAGAGACCAATGAATTGCTGTGTGGACAGAACAGGAGGGGTGAGGGTGATAGGTCACTGATAGGTGAGCAGGAGTTGTTGCCAATAAAGCACAACATCCTCACTGTCTATCTTTGTCCTTGTCTTCCTTTCTTCTTTAGGATGGTTAATGTGTTAGTAATCTGGGTTTGAATAACAGCATCACAGGTGATATGAAGGGAATACTTTGATGATATGAACTGTTGCCCAGACGTCCGGGTACTCAGAAATATCACAGTGGCGACCATGACGAAGACTGAAAGATGCGAGCAGTGCAGTGAAGACACCGAAAACCAGCACCGAGGTCCGGGTAAGATCCAGTTGCCTTTATCACTTGCCTGGGGACGCTGGGGCGTCGGCACGGGGTGTGACACCGTGTACCATTGTGTGAACATGTAAGAATGTCTGTGTGAACGTTGCTGTATATTTTGCTAAATATGTATGTGAACAAAGGTACACAGAAAGAAGGAACAGTCTACACATCCAAGAATAATAATGCTCTCTGCCAATATATAATTCTTAACCGAAAATCCGTATATTTTTACAGGGTGTTGGAAAAGTTTTCGGGTGTTGGAATTGAGTAAAGTTCTTTTGATATGGGTTGACAAGTACAGGGATTGTACGTCGGTACGTCGATATATATTGTGTTTTGATATATATTGATAAGCTAGAAGGGAACGTACGTCTGTACGTCGATATATATTGTGTTTTGATATATATTGATAAGCTAGAAGGGAACGTACATCGGTACATCGATATATATGACAATTTAAAACATATAGTGGTATCTTACTACAGTTTAAAGTAACTTTAAGTGAATACAAATAATAAACTGGATCGGCCCAGAGCTTCCAGGCCCAGCTCCCGAGCTTCCAGGGCCAGTGAAGTAGATAGAAGGAGGGGCATTGTGCCAGGTGACAGTACAGACATCACACTGGCAGAGGCGGAGTTTGGAAGGGGGTTTGCCGACTGGTTTGCAGCTGGGGTGATAGCAGGGCAGATCCCACCAGATGGTGATAAGCTGGTATATATCACTAAATATGCAGCTGGGCAATTAGAGGCTCATGCTAAAGTAATCAGGGAAAGCAAGGAGTTTGCTGCGGGTCTCAAGAGGGAGAAAGCACAGTTGCTGAGAGATAAGATGGTAGGTGAAGAAAGGCTAGCCCTGAGGAGAGATCAACTGAAGGAGGAGGAGAGAGCTGTGAGAGATCTCAGGGAGCAGGGGAGACAGATAGCCACTGTGGATGGGTCAGACCTGGGCGTGTTGAGGACCTGTGTAGAGCAGGTAGGCAGAGCAGGTAGAGTGGCTGGGGCAAGAGGGGTAGATGTAGTCAAGTTTGCGCTCAGCCACTCCAAGGGCAACCTCCATGAAGTTATCTACTCAGTATATGAGGATGATGCAAACAGCTCATGGGAGGAGGTCCGGGAGCACCTGGTTGGACTGTTCTTAACAGCCAGAGAGGCCAATGCCTTGGTGGATATAGTGTTTACACTAAAACAGGAGAAAGGGGAGCTGATGTCAGCGTACTGTAGGTGATACAGTATGGCGGTACAAAGGGCTTGGCCAGATAAAGGACTGGTTAAGATGGGCGCAGTACATGGCATGGTAATTAACAAGTTTGAAGATTCCTTAATTGAGCTACTGTTCAGGCTGAATGTATGCTTGGCCAGGGCAGTTAGCCTAGAGGCAGCTATGTCTGTAGCCAGAGAAAATGAGGAAGGTCTGGCAGGGCCAGGGGGGAAACTGACCGGGGCCCATAGACTGGAGGAACCCATGGAGATAGGAGCCATAGAAGGGGGCAGAAACAGGTGGGAGTGCAGACAGGGCGGCCTTTAAAACGCTCCAGGGGGAGATTAAAAGTCTCAGAAAGATGATGGCAGAGCGCACTGAGCGGCCAGTGCAGGCTGCCCAGTTAGCAGTTGCGCCACCACACCCATCTACGGTAGTGGTGCAGACTGCACCAGCACTGCCCACACATAACCCTGTAGATCGAGGTGACAGAAGGAGGGTGCCACGTCAAGTATTGGGACGTGCCCCTCGACCAGCTTTCCAGGGTCCAGGGTGAGATACGGTCAGGTGTGGTTATTGTGCATATAACTATCACCATGATTATATAGTGGCTCACCAAGAAAGGTGCAGACAGGTGCATCAGGCCGCACCCAGAAGATCAGGTCCAACACAGTCGGGAAACTGGGACAGACATCAGATTTAAGACCATGTATTCAAGTGGAATTTGGCAGAATTTCATACTCAGGGTTAATTGATACTGGTGCCAGTAAAAGCATGATGAAAAGTAAAGTGTATAATGCGCTCAGAATTAAAGGATATACAAATGGTAAATTACAACAAGGGTTGAGGCTTCGCTGACTTTCAGGACATCTGATTCCTACAAGGGGAGTGGAGAAGGTCACCCTGGTGGGTGTTGAGTGTGATTTTTGTGTGGTAGGGGAGTTACAGCATGATATACTGATTGGGACGGATGTAATGCAGCAGTGTGATGCCGTGCATATTCAACGAATAATTTTGAATAAAATAAACATTTTGCACTGCGCGTAACGGCAAACTCAATGCATTGTCACTAAAACCACAACACCTAGAGATCAAATCTCCTTAACATTTCACAACATGTACAGAACTAATAAAGGAACAATATGTGCTTAGTTTGATCTAATCTAAAGCCGTTGATCTAATCTAAAGCCGTTAATCTAATCTAAAGCTGTTCATATGAAGCGATGTAGTGGCACGTTTACACAAGCGAGTTTGAAAGTGTTTCGGCGACCGGGAACCAGCAGCCTTGTGGGGAGTCTGTAGCCGGCGAGTACTGCTCTTTGTTTAGTTTACATACTTCGATTCACAATATGAATAACGACACCAATGTAGCGGCTACGTTAATATCGCTTGGAATTTAGGGTTAATTTAATAAAATTTCATTATTTGAGTATGTAATTCTGTTAAATATGATCGCATTCGATAGATTTTGGCCTAATCGGTCCCTCACACTGCTGGGCACCAGCAATTAGTTACTGCTCTCCCTGTAGCCGGCAAGCACTACTATTTTATACTATCGCCGCCCGGGAACTTGAGCTTGGGCTTGAGCGATTCTCTCTGCAAGTGTGCCCCTAGTAAAAATAGGTTCACAATGATAGTAACTGGTTTCCGTCCCATTGACAATCTGTGTATGGTGCACTAGTTGGGTTGGTCGGGGATTCGATCTCCAACCAATGTTGTTAATATGATGCATTGTGATTGCGATGGCGACAGAGGCAGCACTAAAGCGTATATAGTGCCCACAGTATATCAGTCCTGTTAAACAAAGGACCACTTCAATTCAAATCGACCAATCAGAAGCCCGTCAGCCACGCTGTCCTGCTGGGGTGACCTAAATTAACACTAAAACATTATGGCATAACGACCAACCGGAGAAAAGGCCCGGTGTCGCAGTTTCCGCCGTCCAATAAATTTTGCGGTGCGCATCGCTTCTGCGCATGCGCCAAAATCGAAGAGCATCATCAGTAACCTTATAAATTGAATACAATGTTTTGGGTACGGATGTTTTCTGTATGTGTACCAAGCGATTTGTTTCTAGATGCTGAGGTTTTAGAGATTTGTCACTTTTCGGTAGGGAGAATGCTCAAGTCCATGGAAAAGGCATTTTAGTGTTGCCGTTCCTCGGCGTACTGGCGGACGGGCGAAATTGCCACACCGGGCAAGCCTTGCACCGGCGCATTTAAATCGAGGGGTGAGGGGGGAGGGTGGTGGTGGTGGTGGTGGTGGGGGTGGGGGGTGGGGGGGGGGGGGGGGCGGGGGAGGGTGGGGGGGTCCTGGGACCGGCGAGCTGCGCTGGGCTGATATAATCTGATAAAATATACTTTGATTTTGATTATTTCTCTAGAAATTTGGAGCAACTCTGTCAATTCCAAAGTTTAATTAGGCACTTTGACATACAACATTTAAATTATTAAAGCTAATGTTTTGCACTGCGCAATAAATATAGTTTATGTTTTATTTGGACGACTGCTACTAAAGGAGAATCGATGCGCATATTCTGTGGTGATTTGCGCATTAGCTGTTGACAGTAGGGTTGAGAGTGAAATTTAATATCGGGTGGGTGTTGGATGCTTAGTATATGGATATTAAAGAAAAATCAGGGCATATAGACTTCCATACAGCGATATATTCACTTCTAAAGAGTATTGACAATAGAAAAGTTAATTGTACGCTATCAGGTGTACTCGGAAAACATGGCTCGATTAGGAAAGAAATGTGATAAAGCAAATCGGGTCAGATAAGAATTAAAACAACATACTATTTGAGAGATAATGTAGTCTCGTCTAGTCCATATTGTTAAATAAAATATAGGTGGGGATATCAGTTTGTCGGGAGCACATTACTAAATACAGACTTCATAAATCAAGAGTCGCAGAAAATGAATATTTTCGGGTTTGTGTCATTAAAGTGTTTAAGTGTAACTCGGACTGCTTTGATAAGGAGAAAAGGAGCTGAGGTAAAGCGATGAAAGTAAAGATAAGGGGACGGTAATTGCGTTTCCGTAAAGAGCATGTAGGTCACATTCGAATACAGCTAAATACTTTATTTATGCATCAGGTTTGTTTTGTGGTAATTAGCATTTGACATTATAGATACTGACATAAATACATACGTAGGGACACCTGGTAGGGATGGCTAACACCACACAAAAGCTTGTTTTGACAACCATCAAGTATGAAATGGCTGTGTGCAGTTTACATCCGATGTGTTTGTTTAGTGGGTTTGTTTAGTGGCAAAATAACAGATGGAGGAAAAACATTGACAGTATATGCCTAAATTAATTTCCAATGTTTGAAATATAACACTATGAAATACCAGAGCAAACAATTCACATCAAACCGCATGAAAATGCTGTCATAAGTATAATCCAAATGCAATAGATAACAGAAGAATAATCCACCTAAAAACCGTATGGCTGTCAAAGTACGACTACGTTGTTTTTGGTAGGGTGGGGGATATAGACACTGACACTAGAGTGACATAATAGAAAGTGAAATAGTCATTGATTTCTATTGATTTAGAATCAAATGGCATTACGCACAAATGAATAATGTGAAACAAACTATGAAGCGTTGGTTAATTTACTAGTCTCACCCAACCAATGATGGCGGCCTTCATAAGAATAGTGATATGGTTGGTTGTTGGTTGTGTTGTTTGTTGTTTGTTGGTTGGTTGTTGGTTGGTTGTTGCTTCGGTTGTTGTAATGATTAGGTGATATTATTGTTTGTTATTTGGGTGTGTCGGCTGTTGTTGGTTGTGGTTGGTTGTTGGTTGTGGTTGTTTGGTTGTTGGTTGTGTTGTTTGGTTGTTGGTTGTTGGTTGTGGTGACTGTTGATTGTTGGTTGTTGATGATTGGTGTGATAGGATTGGGTGTTGGTTGTGGTTGGTTGTTCGTTGGTTGTGTTGTTGTTTGTTGTTTGGTTGGTTGTTGGTTGTGTTGTTTGTTATTTGGCTGTGTTGACTGTTGTTGGTTGTGGTTGGTTGTTGGTTGTGGGTGTTTGTTTGGCTGTTGATTGTTGGTGATTGTCGTGATATGATTGGTTGTTGTTGTTTGGTTGGTTGTTGTTGGTTGGTTGTGTTGTTTATTGTTTGGCTGTTTGTTGTGTTTGTTGTTTGGTTGGTTGTTGTTGGTTGGTTGTTGTTGGTTGGTGGTCTGTTGTTGGTGGTGTTGTTTGTTATTTGGTTATGTTGACTGTTGTTGGTTGTGGTTGGTTGTTGGTTGTTGGTTGTGGTTGTTTGTTGGTGGTTTGTTGGTTGTGTTGTTTGTTGGGTGTGGTTGTTTGTTGGTTGTGGTTGTTGATTAGATGTTGTTGGTTGTGGATTGGTTGTTGCTTCGGTTGGTTGTTGCTTCGGTTGTTGTAATGATTAGGTACTGTTGTTGTTTGTTATTTGGTTGTGTCGACTGTTGTTGGTTGTGGTTGGTTGTTGGTTGTGGTTGTTTGTTGGTTGGTTGTTGGTTGTGTTGTTTGTTGTTTGGTTTGGTTGGGTGTTGGTTGTGTTGTGTGTTGTTTTGTTGTTTGTTGTTTGGTTGTTTGGTTGTTGGTTGTTGGTTGTGTTGGTTGTTGATTGTTGATTGTTGGTGATTGGCATTAGGTGCGATCAGACAATAAACACTACGTTCAGCATTTAGGTTTGCAAAATTGATTTGGCATGTTTGAAGTCTACCCCCGTTGGTTTGTTGGTTGGTTGTTGATTGTTGGTTGTGGTTTTGGACACCGGCATGATCAGGCAATTTGTCGATAAAAAGCCGGCGCTGACACGACATGACACTACGCGATGCTAATCCACCAATGAACGTAAGCCAAACCCAAGTATCATCCGAGCTACAGGGTGACAGGCAGTGTAAACACCCCCATAATACAAACTTTTGTAAAAAAAATAAAAGATATAAAAAATAAAAGATATAAATCCTAACAGTGCACCAGCAGGACCATGGTGCTACAGTGGTGTCTCCTAGTGGGGAAAGCAAGAGTTAAGGGGTGGTGAGGCGATGACTGGCGATGACTGGCGCCACCTACAGTATATTGGCAGATGTAAACAAAGACAGCGGTCGGCAATATTGTTCGGACTATGGTGCTACAGTGGCGTCTCCTAGTGGGGAAAGCAAGAGTTAAGGGGTGGGGAGGCACCGACTGGCGCCACCTAGAGTATATTGGCAGATGTAAACAAAGACAGCGGTCGGCAATATTGTTCGGAGAATAAAACAAAACCGCAATGGTGTGGGCCCCTGACTCGTTCTGATTTGTTTTTATATCGTATTTATATCGTATTTGCAGGACGATGCTACAACGACAGATAACGATACATGATAGTACTTAGGTGAGCCTTTTTTTTTTGTTAAGGTGAGTGCGGCCCTATGGGGCTAAAAAATGCAGAGGATACGACAGCCAATTATCTGCACATCGATGTGCGGTGACCACTTCTATCGTCTTTTTATTATTGTCCAAAGCTACTTGAATCGCATTGCAGGCTGGCAGAATCAGATGAAGAGGAATCCATATTCTTACTTTGTTGTGATATTGTTGATAATGTAGGGGGGCCAGCTCCGGAGTTGACCAGGTCAACCGTGTGTACCGAAAACATTTATGGCGATATTAACAAAAAAGAAGTCTGTGGAATCCAATATCTGCAATTTTGACTCAAAATCAATAATAAATAACATTTGAATTGTATGTGAGGTAGCAAAATACGGAGGTGAGCACAAACACAAGAGTACAACTTGGTGAAGTTGTTGTTGATGTGCTATGGGGCCGGGCCAAGCACAGCTTGGTCACGGATAAGTCCACCTGGTGGACGGATACAGTAAGAACAGTAGCTAGTAGCAACCACTGAGCCGCGGATGCCCGTCCCCTTTATAGTATGACTGAGTCATTGCTGATAGTAAGCATCACAGGTGTTGTAGAGGACAAAAAGATTGTCTAGCATAAGTTAGAGGCATTGCGCGAGCAGAGGGCGCGGCAGGCGGAGGTCATCAATGAGATCGACATGACTTTTCATGCCTCGTTTCACCGCGACTTCCGAAGCTGGGATGGATCATTAAGATCCTTAGATCTATCTGGCTTCAGCATCGAGGACAGGTTACATGGGCTGCTGACTAGCTTGGTGTCCGATTCTGCTGCTGCATATCGGCCACTGCTGGGATGTGCGGCTAGTGCGGCTAGTGCGGCTAGTGCGCCTACTGACGCTGATGGGGATGTTCAGATGACAGGTGGTGGGAAGGTGGACGACGACTAGCTGTTAAACATAGTTAGCCGTTGTTCCCTCCTGCCCGAGGGATTTTGGACGTCTCGGAAAAAATTCAGATGACAAGTGGCAGGGTGGTGAACGATGAATAACTCCTACCCGAGGTATTCTGGATCATACGTAGACAATCAGATGACAGGTGGCAGTTAGTTAGCGGTGGTCGACTGCTCACGCAGGTGATTGGCGCTAGCTCTGTCCGAGCGATTCTGGGGTCACGTCAGGGTAATTGCAAGTCCAGCACCCCTGTGGCGGTTATTAATTTTTTTTATATAAATAAAAAAATATAATATAATTTTTTTTGTTCACAGTTCATCTCCCTTCAGGAGGTGGATACCGCCTTGTATATATATATATATTTAATAATAATATAATATTGTATATACCTTTTGTAGTGCTACGGCGCTATTTTTACATTGATAGCCACGATGTAGAAAATCTGCCTCCGAGTAGACAAGCTGCACCCCACCTATGACATACACAAAAGAACCAAAGTAAAATTGCTAGAAAATAGGAGAATAATTCATCTGAAAACATTAGCATACAGCTATAGTCAAGACAATAAACTTCTAACAAAACCACAAAGGGCAACTATAGAGCAAATAATGCGCCACTACTAAAGCAGACCAGAAGCCAAATAAAAGCTCACGAGAGAAGCACGCTGGAAATGGCTGTCAAGGTATGGAATGCCCAAAGAGTAAAGGAATGACAAATTCCTGAACTAAAACATACAAAAAAATATGTGTGCAAAATAAGGCTAGGAAACCCCCACTAAGCTGCACTGCAAAGGGGCAGGTGATATGTCACGGCCCACCAGCGAGACGCGCAATGGAAGGTAACCATGCCAAAAGCAGCCAGATAGCACACCACACAGCTATGTACAAGCCTATGATATGTAAATAGGAGTAGGCTAGTCTAGTAATAAGAGTAGAACAAATAAACCACATATATGCCAAGAAAATCCAAAAAAATTAATATAGACTACTAACCAGACCAACCAACTATCTACCTGCTACTGAAATACAGGCAATCAAATACCTTATCAGCAGCTACTGTGTGATAAGATAACACCAACACTACAGCTGGCCAGCATTGAAAACAAACCTGAATTCCCAGGCTTATACGCTATGGACAGTATAAATACAGCCTCAATAAAAAACAACATTTTAAAATAAAAAAATGTAGTTAGCAGTTCGTACTGCCTAATTCCAATATTATATTTTCTTTGCAGTGCGATTGTCGATATTATATGTTGTGGTGAAGGGCTCAGTTTTGTCCCGATTGGAGGATCTAGCTTCTTGTGTTCTGCCTATTTTTCTGCAGTAAGGTTCGGAATAATTTTTGTTTATATACATATACATATAAATTAATTATTTTCTTGATATTCCTCAACTTTCACCCCCCTTTGAGTTCCTTTTTCCACACTATTAGAAAACAGTCTCTCAAAATGTATTCAGTGGATCAAGCTTGTCGATGGTGTGGAAGTTGGAGGGTTGGCTCTGTTCAATTTCAAACTCTCTATTTTCATATGCAGTGCCTCCCTGGCTCTTTATTTTAAACTGCACTCTTTCCATTTTAAATTACTAGCGCTTCTGGCATAACCTGATAGCCAGCGTGTGCATTGGCTCCTGTTACGACAGGGGAGGGTGCACATGGATGTAATTTACTTTGTAGGAGGTCGGGTTCTCGCTGGCACCCAGTGCTTCTTATGAAATGTATTACATG
This sequence comes from Branchipolynoe longqiensis, assembly GCA_030323885.1. Classification (NCBI taxonomy): domain Eukaryota; kingdom Metazoa; phylum Annelida; class Polychaeta; order Phyllodocida; family Polynoidae; genus Branchipolynoe; species Branchipolynoe longqiensis. The sequence goes on along the minus strand of JASIRB010004241.1, from coordinate 20,771 downwards.
CCTAACGTTGTATCTGCAGAGACTTTCTCTATTGTTATAAGTAACACCACCCTTCTACTTTCATGCACTCTACACCGGAGCAGGTCGCCGAGCGTGGCGGGTCCTGGGTGTGTCTGCGTGATGTGTCCGTGGTGTAATACCGTCTGTGATCTACTGGCCAGGGGACGCATGCACAAGAAGGACGGGCAGAGGAAGCTCCAAGAGGAGCCGCTCCGCGCAGGAGGGGGAGTGCCCCTCTAACGGTTCTCCTGAGATTGGGGGCGGCGGAGGGCGGACTGAGCAGTTCTTTGCTTCCTCTTGTCGAGGGGGTTCCACCTGGGGGGTATGAATAATTCTCTCCCAGCAAAAAACATTCTATACACCAACTACATAGAGGCTGGGAGAGGTCGTTTTTGTGCGACTCATTTAGAGCTCTTTCTTCACCTAGATTAATGACATGTTTGCCTTCCAGCTATCTAGTTACATATTGCTATTCGCTTCAGGCAGGTCTAGGCATTGCCCATAAGGATACATAGCTTTGTAAGGCTTCTCTCCCTTTCAAGTTAGTTCTCATGTTGACTTCTATCATTTCTCGAGTCTCATCGGTTTGCAGTCTGCAACCGGTCAGAGTCTGGGGGGGGGGGCAGTGTAGTAGTCTGTGCGTGAGCTCTACTACCATGCGGTAGCAGTGGAGCGTACACCGTACACCAGCGCAGTACCATTACACTGCGCCAGGTGGTGGCATGGGTAGCCACCGGGCAGACCCCGACTGGGCTGCCCTCTGTAATGATGTGTTGACACCTTGAGTTATGTAATGGAACTGTTTATTTCACTCCTCGGTTCCCAGCATGCGCCTCATCGGGACTCACCTTGACAACTCCCTATGATACACAACATCTCCCTTTCATATTATAATGAACTAATACAATGCGGCTATCTACTTACATCTACATACACACAGGATAGATATTTATCCATCCCACATATTAAAGTGACATTATATTATTATCAATACGGCCTTAAATACCTAACCTTATAAATTAGTGACACTACATATTTTTAATCCATTTGAGATAAGACTGCTTCTAACCTTTTGTTATGTTCAGCAACCGTCATGCCATGTATTAGAATGTCATCAGAAATCATGTGTACCCCAGGCATATCTTTTAACAAATCGTTCATCTCCTGTATAAATATGTCCCCTGCCGTTTTGATCCGAAAAGGGAGTCTAGTATATCTGAAACGACCCGAAGGGGTGTTGAAGATGCAAAGTTTTGAGCTGGCCTCATCCAGTTGGATTTGCCAATAGCCGCTATTAGCATCCAACACAGAAAAATACTGTGCTCCATGTATGTTCTCTACGACCTCCTCAATTGTACGTACTGGATAAGGTCCTCGTAAAATTGCTTTGTTTAGCTTGGTTGGATCTAAACAAACCCTAATTTTTCCAGGCTTCCTCACGATCGTCATCGAACTAACCCACGGGGTTGGTTCATTCTGCCTAACTATCACTCCCATATCTAACATGCGTTGTAACTTTTTTTGAACTTCTTCATTTACAGCTATAGGGATACGACGTGGGGGATCAATCACTGGGCTTACGGTATTATCAATGTGAATGGTGGCATTTATTTTTATTAACCCTAAACCAGAAAACACGTCGGAATATTTATTTACCATGTCTTTGGCCGAATCCGTAGATGCTACAATGTCACATCCGATATTATCGATCCGGCTTAACAGTCCTAAAGTCACACAAGCACTTTTCCCAAGGATAGCACTACCCGCATCCGTTACTTGAAACAACAGTTTGTGGCCCCTCACGGTTAAGCATAACTCTCCTGCAGGCTTGATTCGTTGTCCGTTGTATGCACCAAGTGGCATCTCGACGGCTGTAGATCAACACCGATTAGCTTGTCGAATACATCTAACGGGAGGATGTTTGCCTCCGACCCTGTGTCCATCTTGAATGATACATCACCACTCCCAATGGTCATTGTTTGGTACCACAGGCCGTCGGATTTCTCATTGTCACAGTATAGGGCACCCACAAACAAATCGTAGTCCTGGCTACCGTCTCCATGGTCACTATCTGCAATATATGGGTCAACGGACACTTCATTGACCGGGGCACTGCGTGATTGTTTAGCTCTACAAACTTTAATAAAGTGCCCTACTTTTCGACAGCCAGCACACTCCTTCCCCTTAGCTGGACAATTTCCACGTGGATGATTATAACCACAATTGCTGCACGTAAATCCACGGGAACCTGACTGTCGAAAAGGCGTTGCTGTAGATTGCTTCCAATGCGGCTGTCTCGTCATAGGCCTAAGACGACATTCTGGAGCCATCGCCACACTGTCGAAACTGTCTTCACGATGTGTTCCGTTAATCGACAATTGTTTACTTCTGTGCTCACTCAATCTGCATATCTGCACGCATTTTTCGAATGACAATTGAGTGGTCTGTAACAAACGGTCTCGTAATAAATTATCCTTGACACCGCATACTATGCGATCACACAGCAATGATTCTTCGATGACGTCATAACGGCAATGTGTAATGCGCGATCTGAGCTCCCGAATATAAACGTCCATAGTTTCATTAGTTTGATTCTACTTATTAAACTTATATCGTACCACAGTGATATTACACTTGCCTTCACAGTATTGTCGAAAAGCAGCTATTAAAGGTTCAATTTTGTCCTTGTCACATTCGTCAATCTTCAATGTCTTGTGTATTTTCTGCGCCTCTGAGCCAGCCACATGCAGGAACACGCAACACTTTACTCGCTCTGATTTTGATGCGGCACCTGATGCAACTGCGTAAATGTCATACGAGGTGATCCACGACCTCCATCCAACAGCCATATTGTCGTCAATATTCAGTGGACCTGGGGGTCTCAATCCAGTCAAGGCCATGACTCGTATTTCCCCATAAACATCTTATAAAAACACGGATGCTCTGCCGCTGTGAGCACCCTATGTGATTACAATACTCTCCCCCTTCATTTCACCTGTGATGCAATTAGCCTGATCAATTTAACCATGTCTAGAAAGAGGAAGGAAAACTAGTCACAAGGATAAACAGTGAATAAGTTGTGCTTTATTGGCAGCAACTCCTGTCATCCCCCTTACATGTGACCTAGCACCTGTACTCCTCATATACTGCCCACACTATGTCTCATAGTCACTTTAGCCTGTATGTTAAACCAGTGCCTACAACCCATGGGACAGGAGTCCTATGGTTGTGGATACACTCAATTAGAATAGCTGAATTTTGATAGCATCAGACAGAGTGTCTGGGGTCCTGCTCAGAAGTTGGTCTGTCTCACTCAAGAGCCAGGATGAGAGTGATTTTCCTTCAGTGTGTCTGAAGCAAACTCATGAATAATTAATTAGCTGAGACTAGTGTGTGGGTCAGGATAGGCCAAGGGAGTCAGGTGACCAGACCTTCCCCAACCAGCCAATGAGACACCTCCCCACAGACTGGGTGGGTGACCACCCCATTAGGGGCTGTCACTCAAGCCATCTGCAGGTGGTGCACTCTATACATATGCTAATGAGGCTGGTGGGTCAGTCGGTGGTCTTGGGTGGACAGGATCTTGCAAACAGTTACAGATGTGTATATAGTAGAATCATTCTTTTCCTCTTTTGTATTCTTTATGAACACCAAGAGAACATTTCAACCATCATGTACTGTTTCTTACAAAGGAACTCTTTTCATTAACTCCAAACATCATACATAACAGATAGTTTACTCTATTCAGCATCATGTACATTTCCATCAACTCCACTCTTAGTAGATAACATATAGTTTACCTCACTCAGTATCATGTACAATGGGAGTGGACTTTTGTTGACTTTAGTTACTTTTAGTTTACATACTATCAGTCCCACTCCAGCATCCAAGAATAATAATGCTCTCTGCCAATATATAATTCTTAACCGAAAATCCGTATATTTTTACAATCTGACACCATGTAATGATGTGTCGACACCTTGAGTTATGTAATGGAACTGTTTATTTCACTCCTCGGTTCCCAGCATGCCCCTCGTCGGGACTCACCTTGACAACTCCCTATGATACACAACACCCTCTACTGCGTGTGGCTGACCCCCCCCCCCCCTCCCCCCAAACACACCTATAGAGTCGACGTGGGATCTGGCGAGTCAGGGGGTGGGTCAGACAACTACTGATGCTGCGGTGGTTCAATAACCCAGGTTGAATTGTACAGTAATTGAATCTTGGTGTTCTTCTGTGTGTGAGCATGCAAGTGAGAGTCGGAGGGTCGTGGGCCATTAGAGTACTCTCCAGTGTGGAAAGCAATGTACCACATAATGCAACCCATGCAAGGTATTCTGAGTTAACTTAAGATGGATTTAAATATATAAATTGACAATGGTGCCAAATAAACAGAATAACAATAAATACAAAGAAATAAAAAAAGGTACCGTTCGGTACCAGGCACACCACAAACCTAAATATAAAAACACGGATGCTCTGCTGCTGTGAGCACCCTATGTAATTACAAAACTCTCCCCCTTCATTTCACCTGTGATGCAATCAGTCTAATCAATTTAACCATGTCTGGAAAGAGGAAGGAAAACTAGTCACAAGGATGAACAGTGAATAAGTTGTGCTTTATTGGCAGCAACTCCTGTCATCCCCCTTACATGTGACCTAGCACCTGTACTCCTCATATACTGCCCACACTATGTCTCATTGTCACTTTAGCCTGTATATTGAACCAGTGCCTACAGCCCATGGGACAGGAGTCCTATGGCTGTGGATACACTCAATTTGAATAGCTGAATTTGGATAGCATCAGACAGAGTGTCTGGGGTCCTGCTCTAGGGTATGTGTGTCTCACTCAAGAGCCAGGATGAGAGTGATTTTCCTTCAGTGTGTCTGAAGCAAACTCATGAATAATTAATTAGCTGAGACTAGTGTGTGGTCAGGATAGGCCAAGAGAGTCAGGTGACCGGACATTCCCTAGCCAGCCAATGAGACACTCCCCCACAGACTGGGTGGGTGACCACCCCATTAGGGGCTGTCACTCAAACCAGCTGCAGGTGGTGTACTCTATACATATGCAAATTAGGCTGGTGGGTCAGTCGGTGGTCTTGGGTGGACAGGATCTTGCAACAGTTACAGATATGTATATAGATATATATACTAAACTTGTTCTTTTTCTCCAATTGTATTCTTTATGAACACATAGAGAACATTTCAACCATCATGTACTGTTTCTTGCAAAGGAACTCTTTTCATTAACTCCAAACATCATATATAACAGATAGTTTACTCTTATTCAGCATCATGTACATTTCCATCAACTCCACTCATAGTAGATAACATATAGTTTACCTCACTCAGTATCATGTACAATGGGAGTGGACTTCTGTTGATTTTAGTTACCTTTAGTTACATAATCTAAGTCCCACTCCAGCATCCAAGAATAATAATGCTCTCTGCCAATATATAATTCCTAACCGAAAATCCGTATATTTTTACATAAAGTTATACTGCCAACTGGGGGAAGGTCAACTCGAGTCAGTAGACAGCTATCACTATCTAGGAGTGGACCTAGACAGGCACCTAAATTATTACACCTGCATAACAAATACGAAAAAGAAAACTAATTATAAAATATGGCTACTAGCAAAACTAAGATACTACATGACAGAAAGCATGACAATAAAAATAGACAAAGGTATGTTCCTACCCTACTTTGACTATGGTGACATCATGCAAACCTGCTAAATAAATTATGATTTCTACAGAAAAGAGCACTAAAGGTATGCCTCCAGGTCCACAAAAGATCCACAACAATGGAATTTCACATTCAATGCAGCACAAAACTACTAACAAGTAGAAGAGAACTACACCTCAAGCTACTTACACACCACTACACCACACAACAAGGTCTCACAGTGACTGCTGGTAGAAACACCAGACATACAGGCGCACCAGTGCTAAAAGAAACCATAAGCACTAATAAAATACATGAGAGAAGTGTGTTAATCATGGCTGCACAAGCGGTATGCAGGTATTGCAGGTATAGCAATACCTCAGGGAGTTTGACGCCCCTGCCTTGCAGAGTTGTAAACCACTGCCTTGTGGTACAGGTTCTTGACAGAACCGAAGGCTAAGGGAGCAAACCCTAAACAGAAAACCATGTCACTGTGGCAGCATTAAGGGCGGTTGATGTATGGAACTCCCGACATCTCCCGACCAGCCACTGCAGGGACAAATAGTTTTGCGCCTGTCTTGACATGTTCTTGCCGGCGTGAAACCTCTATTTGCTCCCCGAGAGAGTGCCGCTGGTAACTTGCAAAAGCCAGCAGCACTTCAACACTTTTGCAGGCAGCTTTCATGAAATGTAAATATGGTATGCAGGTATTGCAGGTATAGCAATACCTCAGGGAGTTTGACGCCCCTGCCCTGCAGAGTTGTAAACCACTGCCTTGTGGTACAGGTTCTTGACAGAACCGAAGGCTAAGGGAGCAAACCCTAAACAGAAAACCATGTCAATGTGGCAGCATTAAGGGCGGTTGATGTATGGAACTCCCAACATTTCCCGACCAGCCACTGCAGGGACAAATAGTTTTGCGCCTGTCTTGACATGTTCTTGCTGGTGTGAAACCTCTATTTGCTCCCCGAGAGAGTGTCACTGGTAACTTGCAAAAGCCAGCAGCACTTTAACACTTTTGCAGACAGCTTAGCAAGGTATCGCTGTTTGAAAAAATATGGTTGAGTTGATTTTGATTTAGTGATTTCCACAAAGTGATAATTATTTGCGGTTAAAAAAAGACGTGGTTGAGTTGATTTAGCGATATCCACAACAGTGACAATTATTTGCGGTTAAGAAAGACGTGTTTGAGCTGGTTTAGTGATATCGGGAAAGTGATAATTATTCGCGGTTAAAAAAAGACACGGTTCAGCTGATCTAGCGTTATCCACCAAGCGATAATCAAAAGGCCATGATTGTGTGTATGCATAGACTTGCAGGTATATTTTCCACCGTCGGGCCACCGTCGAGCCAACGGTGGTGGTCCGCTGCTTTGAGCCATTCTTTTTGCACATATTTGCCACCATCGGTCCACCGTCGGGCAGTCGGTGGTGGTCCGCTGCTCTTTGCCATTCTTTTTACATATTTGCCACCATCGGTCCACCCTAAATGCACCAGATTGTATTGTTCCTAAATGCACCAGATGGTATAGTTCCTAAATGCACCATATTATATCATTCCTAAATGCACCAGAGTGTATCGTTCCTGAATGCACCAGATTGCATCATTCCTAAATGCAGCAGATAGTATTGTTCCTAAACACACCAGATTATGTCATTCCTAAATGCACCAGAGTATATCGCACCTGAATGCACCAGATTGTAACATTCCTCAATGCACCAGATTGTATTGTTCCTGAATGCATCAGATTGTATCGTTCCTGAATGCACCAGATTGCATCATTCCTAAATGCAGCAGATAGTATTGTTCCTAAATGCACCAGATTATGTCATTCCTAATGCATCAGAGTGTATCGTTCCTGAATGCATCAGATTGTATTGTTCGTGAATGCACCACATTGTATCATTCCTGAATGTGCTACATTGTATCGTTCCTAAATGCAGCAGATTGTATCGTTCCTAAATGCACCACATTATATAATTCCTAAATGCACCAGATTGTATCGTTCCAAAATGCACCAGATTGTATCATTCCTAAATGCACCAGATGGTATCGTTCCTAAATGCAACAGATTTTGACATTCCTAAATGCACAAGCGTATATCGCACCTGACTGCACCAGATTGTAACATTCCTCAATGCACCAGATTGTATCGTTCCTAAATGCACGAGATTGTACCATTCCTGAATGAATCAGATTGTATCATTCATGAATGCACCAGATTGCGTCATTCCTAAATGCAGCAGATAGTATTGTTCCTAAATGCCCCAGAGTATGTCATTCCTAAATATACCATACCTGAATGCATCAGATTGTATCATTCCTGAATGCATCATATTGTATCGTTTCTGAATGCACCATATTGTATCATTCCTAAATGCACCACATCATATCAATCCTAAATGCAGCAGATTGTATAGTTCCTGAATGTAGCAGAGTGTTTCGTTCCTAAATGCACCAGATTATATCATTCCTAAATGCACCAGATTGTATCGTTCCTGAATGCACCAGATTGCACCATTCCTAAATGCAGCAGATTGTATTGTTCCTAAATGCACCAGATTATGTCATTCCTAAATGCACCAGAGTATATTGTACCTGAATGCACCAGATTGTAACATTCCTCAATGCACCAGATTGTATCGTTCCTGAATGCACCAGATTGTATCATTCCTGAATGCACCATATTGTCTCGTTCCTAATGCACCAGATTATATCGTTCCTAAATGCACCAGAGTGTATCATTCATTAATGCATTAGATTGTATCGTTCCTGAATGCATCAGATTGTATCGTTCGTGAATGCACCACATTGTATAAATTCCTGAATGCACCACATTGCATCGTTCCTAGATGCAGCAGATTGTATCGTTCCTAAATGCACCACATTATATCTTTCCTAAATGCAGCAGATTGTATCATTCCTGAATGCAGCAGATTGTATCGTTCCTGAATTCAGCAGATTGCTTCATTCCTAAATGCACCAGATTATATCATTCCTAAATGCACCAGATTGTATCGTTCCTGAATGCGCCAGAGTGTATCGTCCCGGAATGCACCAGATTGTATCATTCCTAAATGCACCACATTATATCATTCCTAAATCCACCAGATTGTAACATTCTGGAATGCACCAGATTGTATTGTTCCTGAATGCACCAGATTGTATCGTTCCTGAATGCACCAGATGGTAACGTTCCTAAATGCACCTCATTATATCATTCCTAAATGCACCAGATTGTATCATTCCTGAATGCATCATATTGTATTGTTCCTGAATGCACCAGACTGTTTCGTTCCTGAATGCAGCAGATTGTTTTGTTCCTAAATGCACCAGATTATATCATTCCTATATGCACCAGATTGTATCGTTCTTGAATGCACCCGATTGTATCATTCCTGAATGCACCAGATTGTATCTTTCCTAAATGCACCCAGTATGGGCTCTGTTATCTGCCATTCTTTTTACATATTTGCCACCGTCGGGCCAACGGTGGCATATATGGTGGTATGGGTGGCTTGCCACCGTTGGCCCGACGGCAGGTCAGTGGACAAAACAACGTCGGCCCGACGGCGGTTTGCCACCGTTGGCCCGACGGCACGGCCACCGTCGGCCCGACGGCTCTGTGCTATCTGGGTGGCAGGTGCCGTTGGTGGGCTGAATTCCGGTAGGTGGCACCGAGTTCAGTGACAAAGGCAATTTGGTCCTGCGCACCAAATTTCTCATGTTGGGTGCGCAACAGTTAGTTGATTGTTGGAGTTTTAGGTCCTGGTGACATCTAAGGTCACATCAGGATGGGTACTGACTTGTGACAGTGCGAACTCATGGCAACTTAATAGTCTTGTCTCACTAGAAAATCAAGCTGCCAGCACCATTACCCAATATCCCACTCAGTCAGTTTATCCTGACTCTGATCTAACCAGTCCTTGCCCTATCCCATTAATGCCAAGTGGCAGGCTAGGAAGCAACAAGTACCAATTTAATAAGTCATTATTTTGACTCAACCGGGAACCAAACTCCCGATCTTCCGAATGCGAAGCTTGTGCTCTACCAATTCTGCCACCGCGCCCTGTGAGGTGCAAGAGGAACAATGTTAAGCACCGGGCTATGTAGGGACAATTATCAATTCTGTAAGTCATTGGTTTAACTCAGCTGGGTTTTGAACCCACATGAAGCCCACTGATGTGGCCATCTCTTCTGACCCAAGGTAATGGAATAAGAAAATACATTGACTTTTATGTTATATTTTATTATCCAAATATGGAAGTGTAGGACAGAGGAACAGTGGTACGGTATGTCGGCTTGTTTTCATGACGGGCGCAGCTTGATTTCAACAAAAGGATAACAAATAGCTAGTCCATTCAATTCCTGTTCATGGCTAAAGTTAAACCCATGTGCATGCCATAATTGACTGTATTAAGTGAAGGCTACTGTAGATAAAAAAACGGCATGGTCCGATGAAAACATCACATTTTCAAAACCAGAACCGTTATCTAGATTTGAGGAGTTCAGATGGTAAACGCCATAAGCACTGATCCACAAATTTGGATAAACATTGAAGTCGAACCTTGAAAAGGCTACGTTGTTACATTCATATTTTTTTGTTCATTACTTCATAATTATTTTGTCTCAAGAATGGTTGAATTAGTGAGAATTAGAATTATATTCAGGTAAATATCTTTGATTTTAATTAAATTTTTGGATTTCCATTTATGGGGTTTTGCGCCTGAACTCTTCATTTGATTCTACACATCTAACATACATAGTAATAAGCATCTCTTAATGCATAAAAGAGGATACCAAGTCAATTTAATAGATATTGTCACTGCTGAAGTCTATGGTGACAGAATTGTGACGTGCATGCCAACATTACTTTAACATCTTTGCATTTAAAATGTCTCTAAGAGTAACCATTGATAATCAAAATGATTTGAAACTAAGGGGTCCTTCTCAATTATCAACATTTTAACAAATGCACAACACATTACCATCCTCTCCCAACAATGTGTACAATAAACATGTTGATATCTTGCAATTGTTTTATTAAAATCGAAAATACAGTACTGAAGTATGGTAGAGATAGAATCATCAAAACCCGAACGTTGCAGGATACTACAGGGTGGTTCAGGGACAAATGGATCGGATTATGCAGTTTTAATTTAATTCAATTTGTATCATTCTCAGATGTATGTACGGTTTGTATGCTTGTGAAAATGTTGATAATTGCGATGGCCCTTTAAAGTAAGGTAGGTTATAATGATCAACCTAATATATTTATCTAGAAAAATGACAGAAACTGAAAATCGTTTTGAAGATCATCAAGAATATGAAGGTTATACTTTGTGCTTTGAGACTTGTCAAGTCGGCATGGAAGACAGCAGAAGTCTGGCACAAAACACCAAGGCCGATGCATTCAAATGATCAGGTCGTCAGAATTTCAAATAGAACACTCTGAGGTGTAGGCCTACATAAAAAAAGCATGGGCCATGTACAAAATGATCTGATTCCAATGCCCACATCTTGGCTGGGTGCATCAGGAGCAATGACATCACATTTCTACTGGTACAAGTAGTGTCAGCCTGTATTGCTACATTTAACCACCAGTACAAGTCCCACATGTTTTTTTATTCATATTTATTTTTTGTTATAAAGCTATGACCAACCAGATTAATTAAATGGACGCATAACTAAATTATGCATTCTTACAATATTTTAAATCCTATCTTGCTGTAGCTATAATGGTTATTTTAAAAAACAAACAAAAAAACATTTGGATTAATCCACCATTTTGTCCCCCCTGAGCACATTCGTTTATGCAACCCAAGTGAATAGGATCTGTGCATTAGCAAACAAATTGTTGGGATGATCCTAGGTGATTACTCGATGTCGGCCCAAGTGGCAGCCAAGGTGAATCTAATATTAGTGGTAGTATTTACCAGGTAAGCAGCATATATGTGTACCAAGTGCATATTGTTTTACCACATAGTCTCATATTGTTGTCTTAGTTAGATAATTATATATTTCTTAGCCATACATGTTGTTTTCCCATTGATTTCTTTATTGTGGCATCATCCTGAAACTCATCTAAAGTTAAACCTGCATAGTCCAATAAAAGCATCACATTAAAAAGTAAAAGTTACCCATAGATTTGAGCCAATGTATCAAACTTAGATACTGATGCACTTATTAACCATTTCTTACTTCATAAAAATGGATACTAAGTCAATATAATAGAACCTATGCACTTTTGATGTGACTGTCAAACATTAATTTGTCATGTTTCCATTTCAGATCTGTCCAAAGGTAGCCATTTAGAATAAATGTTACTTCAAACTAAGTAAAGTAGATAATAACAATCAATCAAAGAATATGACAGAGACTCAAAACTATGGAACAATAATTCAGGATGCCTAGTACATGCTGCATCATGTGATAGATTTCCTTGCAGACTGGAGACTGAAGTTCCTTCTCAAAGAGGATATTATGTTCATGATCAAACTAATGCAATACAGAAGCCTAACAAAGGAAGAATTTCAGGAATGGGATACATTATTCATCTTGATAGTGAAACAAATTGCTGGCTTAGCCTCATATTTAATTCCCTGTTAATTCCATTAGTATGGGCTTAAATTTGAACTTCATTTTAAGCTATCACAAGCCATGTTATGCATGTTATACCCTGTTATACACTTTACATTCATGTACCTCTTGTGATGTGCATTTCCATCTCTAGGATTACATATATACTATGCAGAGCATGGGTTAAAGCTAGGCTCCACATCAATCCCATTACCAATATTGTGGTGAGAGAGGTCACATTGACAGTCTGGTCGAGGTTTTTTTATGGGGCTGACTGGAATGCACCTGTAATAAATAAGCAAAAGAAGAATATATCTAATATACTAAGACAACTCTACATAGCACAATTGTTTTACTTGAATATGGCAATGCACAATTTGTATATCAAAGAACTACCTATTCTCTAGGAGGTATTTAGGGTCTAATTAAAACTGAGGGTCAAACTGTAATATATAGGGTCAATAAGTCCTCATGACTCTCCTCAACTGCTACAGTGATGCAAACATGAGACTGCTCATCTCAGGCAGATCAACGCATATGTGCCAAGTCTCCCGATATTATCTATAAATAGCCACAAACAACATTTTCTTCCCAATAATTCCATCTGCAAATAGATTTGCATGTTTTGTTTTTGAATATCCTAATTCTAGTCAAATAAAAATGAATGCTGACAATTAGCTATCAATCAGGCCAAAAAGTAAATGTAATGCAATAACAAGTAATCAAGTACCATTTGTTTTTTCGTCAACCCAGTCTTTGAATTGGCTCACTCGAGTGAAGACACCAGGGCGCTTGGGTCTTCCACAGCCAGAACCCCATGAACTGATGCCGTGGAGTAAGAACTGGCTCTTGGAACGGCAGACAAGAGGACCACCAGAGTCATGCTACAAATATAAATCATGAAGTTAATTACAACAATGTGACCAGCAGAAGACAATGAAAGAGGATCAGCCTGCAAATGGTGTAGAGGCTGGCGGGGATTTTCCCTTTAATACTGGCAGGGCAATGATTTCCCTCTCACAAATCGTATGAAAAATATAGAGAAGGCTAGTCTTAGGATTAGGATTCATAGATGGTGGAGTGGGACATAGCTCAGGCGGTAGCATGTTCACCTGTGATGGTCTCAGTCATCCTATCGATCCTGCTCAGTGGACACATTTGCAGTTTGGGCTATTCTCTGTTCCAACCAGTGGCCCACAACTGGTTCCTCAAAGACTATGGTGAATGCTGTCAGAATGACCATATATTTTACTTCCAATAGCCAATGATACAAACATCAATGTGTTCTAGATGCATAGTTAAATAAAACAAGCTTTTTCTTTTTTGTGGGAGGGGGTGGGGGATTCATTGAGGAGAAAGGGCCAACCGTTCTTGAATCGGGATGTGGACAAAGAAAAGCGAGCTCTGTCCTTGAATGGCACATTGGGCTGAGACAGGGGAGAGTGGGCACAGGCCATGACTTCCGCCAATGAAATTTGGTGACACCTTCTTTATTTACTAACACTGACATATGCATGCATATGGATGGCTTGTCATGGTCTAGGCCTATACTAACCTTGCATGCATCCATGCCACCCAGATCATAGCCTGCACAAAGCATGGTTGAAGTGATCTGTGAGCCGAACCAGTCTGACCTACGGCACATTGTCTGGTTGATGATCTGAAGAGGCACTTCCATCAACACGTTTGATGTACTATGCTCTATATGCATCCAAAGTAAGGGTGAGAAAAGACACATAAAACCTATCTAGTAGGTGAACACTCAATATACTTTGGGATGCACAGTTAATAATGTAATAACAGTAGGTATTGTTTACATTGGCTCTGATTATCAGTATAATTGATATATATATGTAAATGTCCAACAAATGACAAATGCTACTGCAGGATTTAGAATAACATCTATAATCGTCACTCTACTCCATCCATTCCAAGCACTATATTATTATACATACGTCTTTAACCTTAAAAGTTCTTGTTATTCCAAATAAAATTACACATATTCTTTTCAAAGCAGTGACACACAATTTCAATTCAAGAACCACATATTTATTTGCAAGCATCTGAATTGATTGAATAGTCCACATCATTTCCTACCTCTATCTCTAGTTCTACCCCACCCAGTGGCATAGCAAGTTTCTTCAGAGGTGGCTTCAGACCCTGGCAAACATATTGGCTTAGCAGCCGTTGTGTAGTGGATGCTACTGGCCAGCTTGAGCAAGGCAATGTCGTTTTCATTTGAGTTAAAGTTGTACTGTGCATGTATGATGATGGAAGCCACAGCATAGATTTGCTCTGTCCTTTCAGTAGCAGTTCTGTTATGCTCCCCAACAATGACGGTCACTCTATTTGCTGCAGCGCCAATTCTGAATAAAGAAAGCAATGACTTCCTAAGATTATCCCAGCAAACACGGGTATACGGGGCCCATATGGGTTATATCCAGACAAAGCTGTGTGGTTGTAACCACATGGGATAAACATGGGTCCCAAACTGACTATTCTGCCCATATCGGACCCACATGGGTCCCATGGATGCAGAGTCTAAACCATAAATCACACAAAATGTCTAGTTTATTACAATAAAGTAACAAAACGAATGTATGGAGACACTATAAAAGATAATGTGCAGCACATATGTGACAAAATATAAAACAAATGTTTATAAGAATCGGCAAGAGGCCCCATATGGGTCCCATGTTTCCATTCCCAGCAAATCCGCCAACATCCAGGTGACTGACAGGTGCACATTTCGATCAAATACAATTTGATGGAATTTTATGATTTCTTTTTTAAATGTTTTATAATATTGATTTATTATGATTGACATTCATTATACATTACCAAAACATTTTTGTAAAGTAGTTTACTTTTAATCTTACATTGAAACACTAATCGTGTGTTTAGCACATGTCCATACCAACATATGTATTGACTGACAATGTCAATCATACTTAAATTGGCCTACCATGCCAATGTCAATGTTGGAATAATGTTCTCACCTAATATCTGCACACATTTTCACATAAAGGGTGTGACCAAAATAAAACCATTTAAACACCGGTCCAATGGCAGATATTTTCCTCAACCTCCTCGAGGAGATGGTACACACCAGTGGACAAGGCTTTGGCGCGGATGTGATATTCCTCGACCTCGAGAAGGCCTTCGAGCTGGTCGACCACACCATTGTCCTTTCCCCCATCATTGAGCTGGGAGTCACCGGGAAGCCTCTGACGTATGTGAAGAAATACCTATGTGACAGGCGAGCCACTGTGTGCTTCCAGGGCAGCACCTCTCCCCTCAACCATCTGAAAAATGGCGTCCCCCAGGGAGCTGTCCTCAGCCCCTTCCTCTTTAATGCTGTAGTCACTGCTCTCATAAGCTGACTGAGAGCAGGCATTACTGAGCGCCACCTCAAACACATCAAGACCCTGTGCTCTGCAGAAAACATTGCTGTAGTCTGCTCATGTACCAGGGACCTGCCCCTCCGCATGGCGGATGTCCTGCACCTACTTAGCGACACCTGCCATGATCTGGGGCTCAAAATATCCTCAAACAAAATCAAAGCCATGATGATGTTCACCGATCAGCCTCCCCACCCACTCCGTACAGCAGACCTGGACATCGAATGGGTGGACGCCTTCGACTCCCTCGGAGTCATGCTTGATCACAAACTCACCATGAGACCACTTGTGAAGCACCTGGCCTCCAGAATGAACAAGAGACTTATTCTAATGGCTAGAATCTTTGGGTTCAACTGGGGAGCTCCAGCTGAAGTGCTCAGTCTCTTCTACAAACAGGATGTGCGGGCCTTCTACGACTATGCAGCCAACACTGTTTCCTGGATTGGTTACTGCAGAGACAACTGTAGGGCATGCCTCCCTCGCAGTAGCACCCTGACCAAAGACCTCCTCACCCTGGAAAGAGTCCAATAGCAGGCAGCTTGACTTATCACCCGAGCTCGCAGGACAACCAGAGTTGAGATCCTCCTCCTTGAGGCCAACCTCCCACCACTCCACCTATGCAGACAACAGCTGCTGGCAAACCACCTCTGCCAAGCCCTGTCTGTAGGCCACTCCACCTTCTACCACAGCACAGCCTTTTACCTAGAAAATGGTCCAAGATGGCGCCTCGGCCTCTCCTGGGGAACAAAGATGGCCATCCGCACCCTGAAACAAACCCACGGGCTGGCACTCGCTGATGCCCCTGACATCTGAGTGAGACCTCCCTGGTACTCCGTGCCCATAGACGTCAGGCTCACCAGCCGCTACTCAAGCAAAGCCAACTACCCAACCATAGTCCTCAGAACCCTGGCACAGGAAACCATTGCCCAGTCCAAAGAGGACTTCCCTCAAGCCACCATGGTTTACACCCACGGCTCGCTCAACCCTGACACAGGCTGAGCCGGGGCTGGACACTTCCTACCAGACGGGCAGGCTAAATGCCTTATCAGCGTCATGGACTACTCCTCCACCCTTGCTACAGAGCTCACCGCCATCCACCATGCAGTGAGCCACCTGTGACACTGCAGCTGCATAGTAGTCACTGACTCACTCAATGCAGTCCGCAAGATCAAGGACCACAGAGCTAGCCACTCTCTGGCCACCTGGATCCAGAACACCATCACCAACAAGCATGATGCTGTCCTCCACACAGTGCTGGCCTGGGTTCCCTCCCACAGAGGACTTTCCGGCAATGACCAGGCCCAGTCAGCTGCTCTGGACAGTTCTTGCCGCCCTCAGATTGACCTTGTTATAGGCCACTCACTGTCCAAGCTCAAAGCCACCCACGCTAGAGCCACCAACGCCCTGTGGGAGGCCTCCCTCCAAGGCACCACTGTCAGGAAACCATACTCCATCAGTTGGGCCTGGCCTGAAAATGTCAGGGAGCACCTACCTGTCCCGAGAAACCTCTCTGTGTCTATGCAAGAGGCGGTCACGCGCTTCAGGACTGGGTACAGGCAGTGCATCGACACCCCTGCAGTGCAACGATGTCGCTGCGGTGACCAAATCTTCACTGTCGCCCACATCCTGGCATCATATGTGGCCTATGACAGGACCGTCATCCGGGACTTCCTCGGCCCACCACACAACCTGTCTGTCAACCGAGCTGCGCTCGCCATCCTCACAAGGCTCTCCGAGTCCTCTTGGGAGCCACTCGGCAGATTCCATAGACAGAAATGCCACACCTTTGAGATCGGCGGCGGCCCTGAACCCATCGCCGATGACTCTGAAACCAACAATAATCAGGAAAAACGCGAACACAGCAAATATAGTTATGGCATTTAATTAAGGAAAGTTAAATGTCAGGTTATACAAATGTCAGCTCACAAATACTTAAGAAACGAGGCTAGAGATGCTATGGCCCTACTTTCCACTTTCACATGTAGGGTGAGTGGGAGGCCAATTTAAGGCTGGTTATTGTCTCCTGGCTCCTCCGGTTGTAATGACCAAACCCTGTCGCTGCGCCGCCTTATATAGCAAAAGTCTACCCGAAAAGGGGCGCATCAACAGTACAAGTGTACTACATAATACGTCATCAAGTCCTGTTTAACCGATCGGCGACCAGGTTTAGAAAAGACCCGCTAGTCGGCGTTTGAGTTGTTACATAGTGCTAAAGAATTCCGCAAGTCGGCGACACAATAGACGTCCTTAGTACTGGCACGCCTTGGTCTGTATTCGCGATCCTGATTACCCGCAATGCCAAAGCATTACGCACAATCAGGAAAAATGCGAACACAGCAAATATAGTTATGGCATTTAATTAAGGAAAGTTAAACGTCAGGTTATACAAATGTCAGCTCACAAATGCTTAAGAAACGAGGCTAGAGATGCTATGGCCAAAAATATATTGATAGCATCTTGGAGCCGAGACCATAGGTTTGCGGGGGACATAGGCATGCAGCGCATATGACTCCCAATGTGCGAGGTCTCTGATCTCCTGGGGGAAGGCTCCAAGGCGGGCACAGGCCTGTGCGCCACCTCTGCTTTCAGGTTAATATTACACCAACGACCTGGCTCCCATGTTATCGGCTCCTTGCTCGTGCTACAGTGATTCCCATGCTTAAGGCTTGATAATGTCTCCTGGCGCGCGTGTCACCAGCTCCTTGCTTCGTCGATCGCCAGAGAATTTTAGCGTCGTGCCAGCGAACCGGCGCGTGCGTTGCCAGCTCCCTGCTACGTCGTTCGCCAGAGAATTTAGTATTGTCCCGGTGGGCTGGCGTGCATATCGCCAGCTCCTTGCATCGTCAAACACCAGAGAAATTTAACGTTGTGCCGGCGAGTGTGTTGCCAGCTCCCGGCTTCGTCAATCATCGGAGAAATTAGTGGCTTGATAACGTCTCCTGGCGCGCTTGTCACCGGCTCCTTGCTTCGTCGATCGCCAGAGAATTTTAAAATCGTGCCGGCGAACCGGCGCGTGTGTTTCCGGCTCCCTGCTACGTCAATCGCCGGAGAATTTTGTGTTGTCCCGGTGGGCTGGCGCGCGTATTGCCGGCTCCTTGCTTCGTCGATGGACGTATAAATTTAACGATGTGCCGGCGAGCGTATTGCAGCGGAACAGGAGCAACAGGTTCAAAGTTACACTGGCAGCCATATGTTTGTTTGTTGTTGTTTTACGTCCTAGCAACACCCAAGGTAATATCAGGACGGGTGGCAGTCATAAGTCACTGTATGTTGTAACTGTGCGAATTGCTGGTTGCTAAGTAGCTGGGTACCTTGCTTCATCGATCGCCGGAGAATTTTAACGTCGTGCCGGCGAACTGGCGCGTGTTTCCGGCTCCCTGCTACGTCAATCGCCAGAGAATTTAGTGTTGTCCCGGCGGGCTGGCGCGCATGTCGCCGGCTCCTTGCTTCATCGATCGCCGTAGAAATTTAATGTTGTGCCGGGCGAACCGGCGCGTGTGTTGCCGGCGCCCTGCTACGTCGATTGCCGGAGAATTTAGTGTTTTCCTGGTCGCCGGCTCCTTACTTCGTCAATCGTCAGAGAATCCAACATCGTGCCGGCGAACCGGCGCGCGTGTTGGCGGCTCCTTGCTTCGCCGATCGCCGGAGAATTTAGTGTTTTCCCGGCGGACTGGCGAGCGTATCGCCGGCTCCTTACTTCGCCAATTTAAGGCTGGTTATTGTCTCCTGGCTCCTCCGGTCGTAATGACCAAACCCTGTCGCTGCGCTGCCTTATATAGCAAAAGTCTACCCGAAAAGGGGCGCATCGACAGTACAAGTGTACTGCGTAATACATCATCAAGTCCTGTTTACCCGAGCAGCGACCAGGTTTAGAAAAGACCCGCTAGTCGGCGTTTGAGTTGTTACATAGTGCTAAAGAATTCCGCTAGTTGGCGACACAATTGACGTCCTTAGTACTGGCACGCCTTGGTCTGTATTCGCGATCCTGATTACCCGCAATGCCAAAGCAATACGCACAATGATGGTGATTAGCGACCACCATAAGGGAGCCCCGTGAGGTCATAGTCAGGGAACCCCATGAGGTCCCCCAGTCAGGAAGCCCGGGAGGTCCCCCAGCAGGGAGCCCTGTGAGGTCCCCCAGCAGGGAGCCCCGTGAGGTCCCATCCAAGGAGCCCCGTGAATTCCTATCGGGGAGCCAGGTGAGGTCCCAAGGGACACTGCACCTACACCGGGACCCGTGAGGTCCCGGATATGGGTCCCCACGCTTACTACGTCGGTTCCCGCTTCGATCACCCATGGAGTGGGTGCTGGGGCCGTGGATGCCAATCACATCCACCAACCACACCCCGGTCTAGGAGCTCTGTTGGCCCTGGGCCACCCATCCTGCAACGGGGGCACGGAGGATCAATGCGCCGCCGATGGCCCTGTTGCCAACGACACCGGATCCCGCTTTGCCCTCTGGTCGAGGTACAGGTCCGTGGCCGCCAAGAATGTATTGCCACCTGCTGGGCCACCGCCGAACCACGCCACCACCGCACAAGATGCCGCTAAGAGCACCCTGGCGTCCCCCCTACAGCTGCAAGGACGAAGGAAGAAAAAAAGAAAGACCCCAAAAAACAAAACCACCAAAAATGGGCCGTTTTAACGGCGCTGTTTATCAATGCTGCAGCTCTGCAGCCAGTGACCACTAGGTCACAAAGCCCCCAATAAGTAAGTATATCAATTTATAATGCATTTTAATAATTAACACAATTGCTTCTTGGCATTTTGGCTAAGATCAAAGTGTAGTATCTGTCACAGATTTCTGCCTTTGGTGCTATGGCCGGGTACCACTGATGTCTGTGATATCCGTCTGGTGAGGCCATCAGACCTTGGTGGTGGTCCTTCGATCGGCGCCGATCCGATGAGGATTTTCCGAGGATAAGAGGGCTTGGTGGGGGGGGGGGGGAGGGATTTAAACTATGAATGTCTTAAAACTATAGAAGTTTTCTTGTTATTACCATTTTGCAAGTGATATTTAACCGTAGCTACCTGAATGTTATATGGGACCCATATAGGCCCCATATTAAACTCATATGGGGCTTGCCATCTGGGACCCACATATGGATCCTGTTTGC